>JARLTB010000013.1:7435000-7525000 GCA_030141615.1 Unio pictorum | reverse complement strand
GCCAATGCAGAGGTGTGCAGTTTTATATCTGATCCCAAAAAGACGGAATCTTGTCAGAGGAAAACTCCTTGTATGCAATGCAGTTTTGTCTGAAACAAAGGCGTTAAGGCAGTCACGATCGATCTCAGATTATTTATGCGTTGAATATTCAAAATGTCTGATGTCAAAATGGAATTAATTAACAATGAAAATAACAATGCATTTGCTTTACGTTAGTGAAATACACACGTTACCTAAACAGTACACGTGAGCGGACTCATTGCTTTAATCGGCTAAAAATATTGTTTCTATATGTGAGACTGTATATAAGTTCAGTCCATTTAAATTGCACACGAAAGTGTACATTTAAATTGTTTTAACTTTAAAATATATCCGTGTTTTACACTACAACACATACGTTACCATTCTACGTTATAAAACATTTAAAAAAATACATGTTATTGTTCTTTTTAAATTTCGTGAAAGCACTTAAGTATAAAAATGTTATTCATTTCATCGTATTATAAAATATAAATAAGTCATAATGATTATATCATAAATGATCATGTGAATAATGATGTTTAGCTGTCACATACAGGAGAAATAACTACAATGAAGAATGTACGTGTTTAATATGGTTAATCAATCATATTTGAAATAATTTCATGCTATATTTTCATGATCAAAAGGGAAATAAGAAAACTGAGTGAAAACGATTACAGATTTAATGAGCAGTCTCTTGTCGTATGTATCTGATACATACGTTATGTTTGGAGTGACTAAAAAGGCATACACATTGTAAACTTTCGCACTAATATTTTGAATCGGAAACTTATGATTAGAATGGTATTAATCTGACAACTTAAAATGTTTTTGGTGTTTTGAATATTCATTATCAAATTAAATGAAATTTTAAATACAAGACATTTTGATAAAGATTCATCTTTCGTTGTGCGCATTTATCTGTCTTTTTCGTAACTTATAATAGCAAAAACGCAATATTGTTCTGAATGAAATTTATTTGGAAATTATCGCAAAATACCTAGTTGACGCCAATGACAGTATTTGCTTTGACGATAAATGTGAAGTGTTAGAAAATCACTGTGCTGACATATCCAAAAAAATTTCTTAATTACTTTCGGAAAAAACTAAAGACAGATATAAAATTCAAAATAAATAATCCATTACGAAACTACCAAATAGACCGCATGTGGAAAAATAATTGTGAATCCATGAACCACGTTCTAAAACAGAATGGAAGACTAAAACATTGACGGAATTTGTACAACTAACACATGAATTAGTAACCGGGCAATTTAAAAGTCTGAGGAGTGCTCTAGTATGCACTGGAGAATTCCGACTTGCCGACAGCCATAAACAATTTGAGACCAGAAAAACAGACTGGATAAAAATGACAGACCAACAACGCACAAACTTGTTCATACGCTTCAGACGCCACATTGACATGGACACAAAAAAGATGATTTCGACGGACGGTCAGACAACTGTTGTTGCACCTAGGACTAATGGAAGAAAACCTGGACAAAGGAAACGAAAAATTAATGTAAGACATGTGACAAAAACTGCTAAACATGCACCAGAGATTTCTTCATAATTTCCCATATTTTTTTTCCGTTAGGTTTATGTTACCTTGTCTTGTGCAAACTTGTAGTTCTATTTTCATATAAATCATATAAATTGACATTATTTTGCTTATTATTATTATTCAAACATGTAAGACTATTCACCGTTCACATATTTCCAAAAACAGACTTTCTTAACACCCTGACAATCAAATGTCTTATCATCATAACCTATAAACATATATATATATAAACATAGGTTATGATGTTAAGACAGTTGATATATATCACAAATAATCGAAAAACCTTTAAATCGGAAATTAAATTAAATGGTATTTATTTTGATCAAAAACTATATAATTAAAAGTTATATTAATATATAATATAATGCTGGCAAATACTTTTGATACTTTGATATTTACCCCTTTTACGCTGTGTATGTAATACTGAAAGGCCATATATCAGGTCTGTCGAATCAAGTACGACCAAGTGACGTCATTACATGAATTGTGATATTAACAAGAAAAAAGTAAATAATTCTTTTAAAAATATAATAAATCAATTTTTTTTGCTTTATATTATTATTCAAACAAAAACAAAGATAATGTGTGAGTGGAAATCGATATATACAGAGAGAACATGTGAATGCATGTGTATTTCGGTGTGTATTTCGGTGTATTTCGGTGTTTTCAGTGTATTTCGGTGTTTCTAGGAACCCAATTGGTACTAACAGCTTCCTGGTTTGGCGCTCAGCATTAAGAGGTTAGTGTTAGAACTGGTCAGCCTGGTGTCAGGAAAATGTGCATGGGTGGAACATTATGATACATGTCTGTGGCATGATGTCTCAGTGCTAGACATCACTATAAACTGTCACACTGCATACATCATAGCGATATGTCTGAAAAAATTCATCAAGCTACAAAAAACTCCAAATATCACATACGCGCGCGCATGCCTTCGCTTGCGCACAGACACACACTGATTAATTTGGATTTCCAAGTTTTTGCGCGTAATTTCACGACATAATGGTTTCCAATTTGAAGCCATAAATCATGCAATTTCCCGAGAAAGAGCGATGTAATTTTGAATTTCAATTTTTGCTTATAATTTCTTGAGAAATGGCATATCCCAAATTGCAGTTAAATAGGCTGGAGTGGAAACCTGAAGCAGTACATGATGGAACACACTGCCGAAATACCTTTCCAGTGTAAAGTATGTAATAAAACAATTATTGGGAATGAAACTTTGAATGAACATATTAAGACGCATGCTGGGGAACAGCCATTCAAATGTGAAGTATGTAATAAAAGGTTGAATACGAGGGAAAAGCTAGCGGTACACACGAGGACTCGTACTGGAGAAAAATCATTTCAATGTGAAGCGTGTGATTAAAGATTTAGTAACGGTGGACAGCTAACGGTGATACGTACTGGAGAAAAAAAAACATTTGTGAAGTGTGTAATAAAGGGTTCAGTGATAGTGCAAGTCTAAAACACCACGTGAGGACACATACTGGAGAAAAACCATTTCAGTGCGAACAGTGTAATAAAACATTTGGACAGAATGGACATTTATTGATTCACAAGAGGATACATACTGGGGAAAAACCATTTCAGTGCGAACAGTGTAATAAAATGTTGATGCAGAGTGGACAATTATCAGTTGACACGAGGATACATGCTGGAGAAAAACCATTTAAGTGTGAAGTGTGTGATAAAAGGTTTACTGGAAGTGGAATTCTAACAGTACATATGAGGATACATACTGGAGAGAAGCCATTTAAGTGTGAAGTGTGTGATACAATGTTTAGACAGATTGGAGATCTTAATAAGCACATGAGGATACATACTGGAGAAAAACCGTTTAAGTGTGAAGTGTGTAATAAAGGGTTTAGTGTAAGTGCAAATCTGAAAAAGCACATGAAGATACATACTGGGGGAAAACCATTTAAGTGTGAAGTATGTGATAAAAGGTTTAGTATAAGTGGAAATCTGTCAGTACATATGAGGATACATACTGGAGAGAAGCCATTTAAGTGTGAAGTGTGTAATACAAGGTTCAGTGTAAGTGCAAATCTGAAAAAGCACATGAAGATACATACTGGAGAAAAACCATTTAAGTGTGAAGTATGTGATAAAAGGTTTAGTATAAGTGGAATTCTAACAGTACATATGAGGATACATACTGGAGAGAAGCCATTTAAGTGTCAAGTGTGTAATAAAATGTTTAGACAGATTGGAGATCTTAATATGCACATGAGGATACATACTGGAGAAACCCCATTTAAGTGTGAAGTGTGTAATAAAGGGTTTAGTGTAAGTACAAATCTGAAAAGGCACACGAGGACACATACTGGAGAAAAACCATTTAAGTGTGAAGTTTGTGAGAAAGTGTGTAGTCAAAGTGGAGAGCTGAAAATGCACCTGAAGACACATACTGGAGAAAAATCATTAAAGTGTGGAATATGTGATAAAATGTTTAGTCACAGTGGATATCTAAAAGTACATATGATGATACATACTGGAGAGAAGCCATTTAAGTGTGAAGTGTGTAATAAAATGTTTCGGCATAATGGAGATCTTAATATGCACATGAGGATACATACTGGAGAAAAACCATTTATGTGTGAAGTGTGTAATAAAGAGTTCAGTGTAAGTGGAAGTCTAAAAATGCACATGAGAACACATACTGGAGAAAAACCATATAAGTGTGAAGTATGTGATGAAAGGTTTATTCATAGCAGAACTCTAAATAGACACATGCGGGTACACACTGGAGAAAAAAAAATCAAATGTGAAGTATGTAATAGGCAGTTTAGTAACAGTAGAAGTTTTAAAAAGCACATAAGAACACATACTGGAGAAAAACCTTTTAAGTGAGAAGTGTGTAAAAAAGGGTTCAATGTAAGTGCAAATCTGAAAAGGCACATGAGAACACATACTGGAGAAAAGCCATTTAATTGTGAAACATGTAATTAAATGCATAGTTAGACTGGAAATGTGAATATTTACACGAGGACACATACTGGAGAAAAACCATTTAAATGTGGAATATGTAATAAAAGCTTTAGTAGAAGTGGAATTCTAACAGTGCATATGAGGATACATACTGGAGAGAAACCATTTAAATGTGAAGTATGTAATAAAAGATTTAGTGAAGCTGGAAATCTGAATATTCACACGAGAACACATACTGGAGAAAAGCCATTTAAGTGTGAAGTATGTGATAAAAGGTTTATTAAAAGTGGAAATCTTAAGGTGCACATGAGGACACATAAAGGAGAAAAACTGTTTATGTGTGAAGTTTGTTGTAAAATGTTTAATGGTAGAGGAAAACTGGAAAAGCACATGAAGATACATACTTTAGAAATCCATTTAAATGTGAAGTAACGTAACGAAACATTTAATTAAAATGGACGTCTAATGATGCACATGAGTGCTCAAATGGGAGAGAAGCCTATTGTGTATGATGTGATGAAGGTTTAGTCCCAGTTGTACATGAGTATTCAAACGGGAGAAAATCCTTTTGAGTGTGAAGTATGTGATAAAGGTTTATTCCCAGTTGTAATTTAAATGAGCACAAAAGAACCCATAATGTTCTAGGAGAAGAAGTGGTTGGTTGTGAATCGTTTCTTTTAGTACAAGGTACACATACTGCAATGAATTCCAGAGGGTGAGGTAGAAGATTACCAAAATCTTTTGCACAACAAAACTTTGCTGCAGGAGAAGCTTCTGAACGGAGATTGAAGTGTGAGTTAGTGACAAAACCAACAAGATTTGCCACTGGAGTCCGAACACATCTGTGCAGAAAGTACACTTATTGCCGTCGACAAACTGAAGTATAAAACGGGCTATTATGCAACAACAGATTCAAAATGGGGGAGAAGCCTCGTGAGTGTGAAGTATGTGATGAAGGTTTAATCCCAGTTTTGGTGGTAATGATACTAGAGTATTCCAGATGAATTATATTAGTTATGAAAGTCTTTGGTATCCCAGTAAAATATTAAATGTCTTTGAATAAGTTCTCCCCTATGCCAAATGCCAATGATCACATTGCCAGATGAAGAGCACATTGCCAGATTATTTCCATTAATTATGAAAGTCTGCTTATATCACACTCAGTAATATAAAATGTCTTCGAATGAGTTCTCACTGATGCCAAATGCCAGTGAGCACATTGCCATATGAATTCCATTAATTATGAAAGTTATTTTGTATCACAGTAATATAAAATGTCTTTGAATGAGTTCTCACCAATGCCAATGAGCACATTGTAATTGCAATGAATAGTTTTAATAATTCCTTAGGAAAATATCTGAACATTCTGCTGATAGATTTTCAAAGACTGATATGTAACAGGAACGAATACTTTCTGTACAAATCTTCTATTTCCATACAGACTGTTACCTAAGCTGTGACACAACATAATGCCATGGGTCCATGTTCATGAAACTTCTTAAAGTTGAGTGAGAAACCCAACTCAAAATGCCTGAAAGTCTTTGTCATGAAACTTGTTAAAGTTGAGTGAGAAATCCGACTCAAAATGCCTGAAATTGTTCCACATATTGGTGTCCACTCAGTGTATGATTCACAAAAACCAATCTCAAATTTTGAGTGAATCTGAGGGGGACATAATGATAAACATATTAGGTGCATAAGTGATCAATTACTGAAATTGCCATTTATGAAAGTTTAAAATATACTTGCTGCTAAGAGGATGCTTGTACATTTCATAAACAAATGTGTCAACTATATTGGCTTTGTCATAATAGGGCGCTTTGTGTGTAGTATAAAATATGTTTTATAGCAAAGTACAGAAAAATACAATGTGCTTATTAAACCAAAAAAAGGGAAAGTTGTTTTTCCGTGGAGTATGCTGAAAAGAGATGGTGTATTATTTGGATAGTTTAAAGACTCTGGGGGTGAAAAGGGAGTGAGCACAAAAGACAAAGAGAAGGCATGAGAAGACATGATGGAGACCGTTTATACATAAATATTTACCATATCTATAAAATGTTTTTCATTTAATATATCTTTTCAAGAAAATTTTATCACTTACGTTTAGCATTTTCTGGTTAACCTACATAGATCATTTGTAACTGGTGTAAATTTCCTATTTTTTTGTTGATACATGTATAATATTACTACATATACTGTAAATATTAATGAACAATTAATGTCAAAAGTTGTATTTGTTTGCTATTACAAAAAGTTCCCAATTAAACAGAAATAAAATAAATTGATTCTGCAATACACAAAAGATTTAAATTGTTTTTTTGTTCATTATTAAGTAATTAACATAAAGACCAAAAGAAAATTCTAGTTAAAAATGTAAAAATTCCAGATAAATATGTTGAATGCTTGTAAAGAAAAAAGCCAACTACTTTTGTGGAGAGGTAGTATGTCAGCAACATATCCCATATTACCCAGTATGCTATTAAAATTGGTCTAGTATCAGATAAAAAATTAAATCAGCATAATCAAAAGCAGGTCTTATAGAAGTACAAAAACATCTTGTTCAATTACTTTATCATTAAATTGTTGTAAGTAAAGTACTATTACTGCATTTATATTTGTAAGTTTTGTCATTGTTTACTTGCAATCTGCTTTTTGTCTTTTTTCTTAAATATGAAATAAAAGAAGACACTACCCGTAAAAAATTCACCAGGCCACATAGCAAACGTATGGTCTATAGTTAAGAGTGTACGCTATTAATTCAAAGCATGTTGGTTGTTCCTAAAAGAAGGATATGATGTAATTTTGTTTTATTCATCCTTTTACAATACCTCATTCTTCCTGATCACATTTTAGCAACGGGTCCATTGATATTTTGATTTTCCAGTATACTGTTAGACACATGTAAGCGATTATCGCCATAGCATTTACGTTAATCTAATCGATTCAACAAAGAGATGCAGTCCATATTTACTTGAGCATTTCATGATTATTTCATTTATTATTTAGAACCCGGCAAGCTTTCTCACATAATTACATTAGCTGAATCTTAGACTCGAACCAATACAGACAGAGGTGAGATGGCAGTGATCCATAACGAACACCGCTTTAGACCACTCGGACACTCTGGGCCCCTCACAGAGGTTACATATATAAGACAACACATCCCCATTTGGAACCCCTTAGGTGTTATTCACATCTGAGCAGGCCCAAAGGTACCATGAAGCATAGTCTCCAAGAGGAGATCTAACTCGCCAAATAGCGGATTAGAAATCCAAGAAGGTATATTTCGTGAATTTACGTCACATTTACATATATACATATTTGATATATAGGACACCATAACCTATTATGGCGAGATTGTAAGGCACACATATATACATATTTGATAGATAGGACAGCACAGCCTTTTTCAACCCCCAATTCGAGTATTGTGGCGAGTTTGTAAGGCACACATATATACAATGACATGGTTATGGTATTTACAATGAATGATACATGAAATATAACAATAGATTATAGAGGACAGCACAAGACAATACAACATATAACAATGGATTATAAGATGACATTGGTATGACGGGAGCACTTCTACATTCAAACTGAAACCACCATACCCCCCACAAAATCACCCCGGGTTGAATGAAAAAACATATTCACACTGTGTGACGGTGTGTGTGGTATGGTGGTTTTCACGGCTTGAATTTCAAATGGCTTAAAGCCCCCAATTATATATTAGAAAAACTTTCAGATTGGTACCGACGACAATAATGCCTGCCACAATATTCAAACGATGGGCTCTAGGACGAGATTACATTTGTGTATGCAATACACTAGTGTCCGTAATCTATAAATCCATAATTTTGAATACGATATATGTGTATCATGTGAAGGGATTTTTCAGTTATTCTGTATGCTGTGGCAAATTTTCCAATTTTTGTATCCACATTGTTATTTTCGACAAATCCATTATTGTTGTTGTGGTGGTTTTTCTTTCCATGTTATGGAGGAATTTGGGTAGTGCCGTTTTGTTACATCTTGTCAGTTTGGGGTCAAAGATGCCATCTGGCTGCGGTCAAATTGATATAATGATGACAAGAGAATGCCATATGCGGAAAACTTCTACCTGGTGAAACATTAAACCAACACAAAAAAAACATTATCCCATTGAGAAACGTGACTACAACAAAAGAGTTATCATTGTTTCAAACTACAAAAACAAGCGCACACGAGTTATTCCCCTTGGTGTTATATATAATATTTCAGATGTATGAAAATTGAATTTTTTTCTCTTTTGAAATTTTTTAGAAAATGCTGATTGAAATACCTGTTCTGCTACTCTTCGTACTGAGGACTCGCAAATATCAAAATATTTTCCAGCTTCATACTTTGATTGAAATACTCTTTCCTCATTATTTTCTGTATTAAAAGATTTTATGTGTTTCACATTTTTCAAGTATTTCCCAATTCCTCCTCGTTTGGTGTTTTCACTTTATGAGATAGCCTGCAGATTATCTAAAGAATTGTTCCTAGGATTGGAATCAATATGATCAATAACAAGACCATCCTTGATCAATCTATTGTAACATTCGAACGCAAATCTATGATTCAGATGATTTTTCCCTCCAGCACTAAACATCAAATATCCTTGACTGTTCACAAAACCGACTGATTTCTTCAGTCTTCAGTGTCTGACAATACTGACACAAGATGCTTCTTAATTGGTAATCACGGAATGTGGTTGAAATTTTTGGTTCATTTATATATTATAATATTATTTGTCTAATTCATTATTTGGTTAAATTATTACTTGAGAATCTTTCAATATAGTCTTGAGGTGTTCTTATGATTTTGTTCTTGACAGAGTCAAGGACGCTGTCAGGGACAGAGTCAGAGTCATTGATGGAGTTTTTAACTTGTTTATCATAATAGCGCTTTAGTTCTCTGTATCGCTTAATACCACAATTCAGACACAACTGCGACTTGCCACTCATACCTACCCCACATCGTATGCAAGGTAACGGCCCTAAGCTTTCACGACGTACACTTTGTAAATGATATCCACATAATTCATTTCTACACTATTTGTTACAAGCGGTTACTGATCCGATCATAAGCCATTTGCAATGATTCGTTATATAATAAATTCTTTATTTAAATACTTGTTTTAATTATAATATGGAGGAGTTCAAGAGATTATCGAAAATTACGCCTTGGAAAAATGTTATAGTCAATCTTGATAGAGTCTCCATTGATGTACCAAAAAGTCTAATAAGTGATAGAAGCATGATAGGTACAATCCGTGATTGTTTTAATGAATTCAAGCGCGATAGAGCATCTCACTGTTGGTCGACATTTCGAATTGATGGTAGTGTTGATGCTACCATGAACGACGAAAGAGCAGCAGTGATAATATCACATCTTGACCAGAAAAAGTATAGAGTGAAAGTCATTCTCCGCTCAGAAATGGGGAATTGGATTATATGCGACAAATTTGAACACATCCTGAAAAATAAGAGAACTGTCACTGTGAGTCAAGATTCCAAACCAGGAATTGTGACTGGAATTGACAAACCATATAACGAGAGATCCTATCCTGTGACAGGAGTTGTTTATGGAAGCTATCCGATAAATGATAAACCGAGTATTGAAAAACAAAAACCAATGAAATATTCGTCGTTGAATTGTGCAGCAGAATGAATAATAGAACACTTCACAAATACGTTGCGTGGAAACAAATTGACGGATCTAAGATGCAAAAAAATAAATGAATGGGGATTAACAGTGAAGGAGAGCGGAGCAACAATTCAAAATTTGGCCGCGTTAGAGCGGATACTAAAATTCCCAATATCCGTAGAGGCGGTAATAGGCGAGATATTATATGAACCGAAAAATAAATCGAGATGACCTCCAATCAAAATTATTGAACATAACGAACATGCATGGACACCTGCGGTAACAATATTTCCGCGGGATAAAACCATAAAATATCTACCCGTGTAGTTCTCCAGAGAACACTCTGGGGAAAATTTATTTGATTTCATTTATGAGTTAAGTAACAATGATCCTGTGTCAGTGTGGTTACTTCACAGTTTTGAAGTCGAAGAGGGTAAATTCGATCAATTTGTAAGACCCAATGACGAATTATATCGTACTGAAGCCCTTTACAATGAGATGAAAAAACTAGCTAGTGGTTTTTCAACGGAACACGACGAACAATTATTAACAAACTGTTTCACAATACCGTCAGGTGCAGCTCATTTCATGAGAAAGAGAAATCTATGGAATCCAACAAGAACAGAATTTTTTTCTCGGATATCCAAGATAGTTCTGTTGATTATGGCCATGGAGGATTATGGAATATAATATACGACCCTGAAAGTATTATTTCGGTTGATATGATTGCGTGTTATCCAGGGAGTTTTCTTGGGTACGGAGAATGCTCTGAGTACTTCAAAAGATTTGGACTTCCCACACTTGAGATGTATATATGGGTGATTCTAAAATGCTGATATCGCTGATTGTCAGTGAAGTAAATATATCATATCGAGCGGAGACTGAAGTCTGGTTACCACAACCCAATAGTCTACATAGTATAATCAGCGAAAACAAAAAAAAAAAGACAATTCCCCGATCTCGAAAAATATATCGTGAATTGGTCAAAAGAAATCTTGAAGTTAGAAATAAACACGCAAAAGATTTCGGTAGAAGAATAATTGGTAAATTCACACAAGGAGGGAAATACGACCATAAACGATATTCTTTGCGGTTGATTATAGATGATGCTGAATACGATTTTATAATCGCAGATGTAACATCTAGGGGTATATATGCAAATCGTAAAGACGCTTTCTTGTCCGGTGGAACCAAATTAGGTACAATTGTTACATATAACGACGGAGAAAATCCTCAATATACTTACTTAAGGTCGTATATGCTGGCTTATGCTTCTATTAATTTACTTTCGATGATAAAAATAGATTTCCTGAATCCGCGGTTAGAGCAGCCACTGATTCATTTTATATAGACGTAAAACATAAAGAAGCAGTGGCTGAATTCACTAATT
Source organism: Unio pictorum (assembly GCA_030141615.1). NCBI lineage: Eukaryota > Metazoa > Mollusca > Bivalvia > Unionida > Unionidae > Unio > Unio pictorum. The sequence continues at coordinate 7,513,418 of JARLTB010000013.1, read as the reverse complement.
CAGACGAGAGATGGGGATCATGGAGAATTAAAAAAGAAATACTTCGTGATTATTCCAAATCAGCAGATGTTACGATTGAACACAATTACTTAAAAAATAATCAGATATCAGAACTATCTAATGCACCGTCGTGTTGCTATCCAATATGTAGATATAAAACCAGTTATTTGAATGGCTGTGGTGGGTTAGGGAAGATGACTCGTGCGATTGAATTATTTCGAGGGAAATCAAATATGATTGTTCTAACACCAACACACAGACTTGCAAGAGAGATGAAACAACCAGGAATTAATGCTTGCACTTATCACAGTTTTTTATCCGATGGAAATATGACGAATGGACTCCTGATCGAATGGGCGAAAAATATATTCCTGAAATCATTATTAGGGATGAGATATGCACGGTGTCGTTAGATGTATTACAAAGTTTTCTCGAGTGGTCATTGCTAGCGAATACAAAACTGATAATGTGTGGTGATCATGGTCAACCACCACCATTTGTCGGGTTGTCTCCACATGATTGGCTAAATAATTTTGTAGACTATTATGAAGAAATTAGTAATAATCATAGATCACTTGATGTACATTTACGCGAGTTCAAGAAACTAATCAGAGTACATCCGGATAGAATCCAATGTGAAATAGTGCGTGAAATAATTTCGGAAACCACATTAAATGATTTCTGGGAAGCGTGGAGACCATACGATTTGATAGTAGCAAGTAGAAAGATAGTCAGAAACACACTTCAGATGAAGTTATTTAACACGCATAAAGAAAAATTTTCAACACTTCCAGTGCCGCTGCGTTATAGACCCAAGGATACACGAAGACAAAATATCGAAGTTGATATTCCAGGCCTAACAGAGAAGCAGATTCTCGTGTTAAATGATATTGTTTTGGTTGATATCAATGTCGTCGAAGATGCATTGAGTGCTGATAAATCTCCATGGAAGCTAGGATACGCAGTGACGATACATTCTTCGCAAGGGTTGACTATCCGATACAATTGTTTGAATCATAGATAATCACATCGAGTGGTCGAATTTAGTTTATTCTGCGGTGTCCAGAGTACGAAGAATAAATCAACTTCGAAGAGTTGTTTTAGATTATAATGACACTACAATAAGTGATATTGTCAGCGATGATATAATCAGAAAAAAACTCTCTGGTTATAAACAACAAGACATAAAAAATAACAGAAAATTTGACATTGATGCCGAGTTTATAATCCCACTGAACAACAAAATAATTACTGCGCGAGATGTAATTGTATAATGCGTTGGTGTTGGTCGGATAAAGACCTCTGCCAATTTACCGTAGACAGAAAAAATAGCAGCATTGGTCATACCAGAGATAATGTGATGCTGACTTGTCTTGAGTGCAACAGACGCAGATGTGCTAGTTAAGACCACGCGGCGGTAATTGAGTATCCTCGGGTATCACTTGTAGTTGTTCACGAGTAATTCCTCGCTGAGGAGCAGTTGAATCCAATCTATAGACTGGCGGTCTACCCGTAGATCTCGTTTTACTAGATATTTTATGCGCAGTAACACTCCAAAAGGATCAGTAGCTCTTTTTGCCACCTTCGAGCTCTCCTCATTCATATAAATAGCTAACAGTGACATTCCCGAGTATTGGTTGTTTTGAAAAATCAAATTGTTGTTTGGTATATACTTTTTTTTAATCGCATTGTTAGGCTTCATATTAATGATTCGAGTAATCTCATTATTCAGAGCGGTACTTACTCCTGGTAATCTCTTGACCCATTCACGGGATCGTTTATCCTGAATAAACTCCTTCGCGTATTGATATCCAAATAACCGCTAAGCATGTGTCCGATTAAATCGTTCAACAATTGCCTGATCGCGATGTAATGCAATATTCCCTCGTCTGATGGTGACATCATGATGCTTCATTGTTGATAACACTGCACCCTGAAATTTCTTGCCAGGATGAACTTGTAATAGATTTGGCCAATGCAAAATCCTTTGAAACGCAGAAGCCACCTCAGTTAATGATTTTGTCTTTAGCGGCTCTGCTTGTTTGTATTGACTCGCAACATCAACTACGGTAAGTACCTACTTGTAAAAACCATCATGCAGCAGAAATAATATATCAGCCTGATGAACCTCATTAGGTGCGCTGACATCAAAATGCGAGTAATTAATTTGTTTAGGCGGTGGTAGATTAATTTGCCATATCGCTTGTTTGGATAACGAATCCGTTGCAATGGTATTTTTCACCTTTGCGGCGCTAGCGAATTTACCCTTCCAGTATCCTTTTGGAGAATAATAACTAGATTCAGTGATTTTATTAATTACCAGCACCCAACATCAATTTGCTTTTCATCGCCGATTGTATCAACCATGAAGCCAACTTTTCCTTGAAGGATTTATCAGTGATGGAATTCAACGCATGAATTAATTTCATATCTGCGATATGTCTGTGTTGCAGATTGCTACTTTTATAAACAACATCATGAGCATGACACGCCTTATCAATGGCGTTTATTGAGTTTTCACCGGGTCGGGATTGGTTTTGATCATCGAGTCTGGTCCCGGGTCCACAATAACTATACCCTGGAAGGTGTTTTTCTCCCGGATATTTTGCCCATGGTGTTCCTGGTAGGTTTACTAATTTGGTTGCAATATCACCTCGTTTTTTTATCATCTGCAGATTTCATAGAAACAAATCTAAATTTGTTTGTACCACATTGTACACACTTACCAGCAAGTTCTGATCTGTTATTTTTAGTTGTAATCGTCGTCAAGTCGTTTGTGCTAGTACGCTTCTTACATTTCACACAATATAGATCCATAATTCATTTAAAACAACATGCATTTAATTGATTTTTCGGCGACAAAAACACGAGAACGAGTTAAGCATCATGCAGCGCTACCAAATTATATTCGTATGATTCTAATCGGACCATCTGGAAGTGACAAGACACAACTGCTACTTAATTTAATAACGAGACGGATGAAATAGGATAAGTTGTATTTAGTAGCCCCGAGTGTAGACGATCAGCAATATTACGAGGTGTTAAAATATTTTAACGAGAAAGGAAAATCGGAAATCGATGAGGATAATATTGAGTTCATAACCGATATCGAGGAATCACCGAGTATTGATGATATTGATGGAAGTATTCTGTTAAAAGCCTTACGCATTCATCGGGAAAAAAATATTCGTCATCTTTTCGGTACAGAAGATGTGTACTACGATGTGTGAGGAGCTTGTGCCTTACACTCTCATTGGACAGATGTTTGTGACTGGATAAGTTGGGGTTTTGAAGCCTTGACTAAAGAAAAAGACCATTATGCTCAAGCGTTGAGATCCTAAGATCCAAAGCTCATTCAAAAAAGTAACTTTAAACCTGCGTAAGCAACAGTTTCAGAAGTAGAATCTTTCACCGAGTACAATCACTGTCATGGCCTTAACCAAAAGACCATTGCCATAACCAAAAGACCATTCAGGGAGGACACCAGTGTGATTGTACCCAATGTAGAGACTGTAAGAACACTACATACTACCTATATCACACCATTGTTAACAAAACTGTGTTGTCAAATAACTTGTTTATATTCTATTTTGATCGTTGTAATGTGTATTTAATTGTTGTACATATCCATTTGGCATTTATATATTTTTTGTCTTTCGTGTTGTTCCAGTTTTAAACACGAGTTGAAATATAGTCATGTCCTGAAAATACGTATAAAAATCTTGTCTTGTCTTCTTTTATGTCAAACGTGACATACCCTACACTGCAAAGGTTACTTCTGCTATTTCTACTCATTTTCCCTCCACTTCAAAGTCATCGACGAACACTTAAATCTTGCTAGTTGGGAGGCACTGTATCTTCGCCATCCTTTTAATATGTTAATTTCCGGACCTAATGTTTCAGGCAAAACCGAATTTGTCAAACGTTTGATCGAACATAAACATCATTCGATCGTTTGTCCACTGCAACGCATCGTGTGATGTTACAAAAGTCGCAATCGGGGTGTAGCATCTTGCGAGAAATTTAGGTGATACCATCGTGTTTGTGGAAGACATTCCTAGATTGTGTCTGACCCCAGTCAAATCTATTTGGTCTTTTATTAAACTGTGGTATATGCGCAATGCTCGTAATGCATGTGCCATTTACATAACAAAAAATGTGTTTCAACATTGTAAATCCGATCGCACCATTAGGTTCAATGCTCATTACGTGATCTTGTTTAAAAGCCCTAGATATAAATCGCAAGCGCAAGTCCTAACCAAACAACTTGGGTCATACGGACGATGATGCCACTCAAACCTCACACGCCTATTTACTCGTGGATATAAAACCCACAAGCGCCGATGATGATTTTCAACTCCGTACCCATTTGTTGCACGACTGCTGCCAGGACGGAGGACCTGTCGTGTACACATCCCCGTCGTCAACATAACAACAACTAAAAATCTATAAAACCCTCAGGCACTCTGACCCTGTCTATTGCATCGTCAACATGACGTCCCTTCAGTCTCATCTTCCCGTCAAATTGATTCGCGCCTTGTACTGTATCAGTCGCGTATAAATCTGCAAATATGTGTTCACGTCTTACAAGCCAGTCTCAAAGAAGTCTTATGATGATTTACCGTGACAGCACGTAATTTACTGCAAGGCATCATTCACATTCCACATCAAACCAAACTTTTTCCGAGAGATACAAAGTAGCCTTAACGCAATTCGCCAATCCTCGCATCGACACTCAAACCTAAAAGAAAATCATTTTGAAACCTGGAGGAAGCAGTGCTCTGAGAGATGTCATCATTGGTTCCCTCTTAAAGTGTAGAGCCAACTGCTCTTAAAGTTCTCTCCAAGAAAACTGCGACTCCCAAAACAGCAGAACGAAAAAGAACAATGGTGTCAAGACCAGATCACATGTGGACAACACACAGATGATTATTTAAACCAGAAAAAAAAAACAGAAAAAGAAAAGTTCGAAGATCGAGATGCCACCAGCAAAAAAGGCACTTCGGCCATGAGGCAGCCTTACATTCGTAAACTTGGACCTCCAGGGACGATGGCCGAGTCTCCAGCATCCTCAGGCTCTTCAACTTCTCCGTTGCTGGTGATGCTAGCCAATTCCAATATGGCACCTGTTCTTCCTAATTTGATGAACCAATTGAAACCTGCGTCTCCCGAAATATCTCCTTTAGCGAAGACACCCTCCTCCTCTTCTTTAGCGGCAGTGGCAGCTGCTCACAAAGTATCTGCCCCCAAAATCAAAGTCCAGGAAAGATTGAGTATATTACAGAGTTTACTGGACTTGTCCAAGCAAGACCTGACCCGAGTTAATCCGTTGAAAACCTCTCCACAACGTGTTTTACCTATTACCAAGTTGATAAGATTCAAAGCCAATCAATGGTGTCGCACTCCATTATAAAAAAGACTTGTGGTAAACGATGAAAAAGGTGTTTCTGTGCTCCTGAGCACCCAGTGTTGCCCTCTCAAAGACGTGCAAACAACTATAATCGTCGTTCTTCTGTCCTAAATGGAATCGGAAAACGACAGTATCGTCATCCGACAAAACGCTTACCAAACATCGACATTATCCCTTGAAAAGACGCAGTCATCCAAAGAAAAGGCGAAGTCACCAAAGCGGCGGAATATTTTGTGACTTAGATCATATGGTCGATAAGTTTGCACAAAACCTTAAGTAAAAAATCAAAGGAGGAGCAACCAGAAGGCTGGATTTGTATTTTCAGGCATAGGTCATATGTTTGAAAGAGGCCTTTGATAGTGTGTTTTTATAAGATGTGTTGTATTGGACATAGTGATCCTTTGTAAATATGGGGTTAGACAAGATATCAAGAAGCCGAAGAGAAGATGAGCAATGTACTGAAAAAGGAGGTCAATAAGATAAAAGATGCCTGGACAAAAGTGAGAAAGGAAGTAGAAAAGAAAAAGAAGATAACTTTGATAAAGTAAATAGCAGAAGGTCCGGAAAAGATTAGAGCCATGGGATATCCTGACTGCATTCCCGAGAATGAAAAGAAGAAGAAGAAGAAGAAGAAGAAGAAGAAGAAGAAGAAGAAGAAGAAGAAGAAGAAGAACCAAAAGACCCTTTTTAGATCCATTCGTAGGTCTCGAGAAGATCTTCTTTCTTTGCTGCAAACCCAGAAACTAATATGAAATGTATGTATGTATGTATGTATGTATGTATGTATGTATGTATGTATGTATGTATGTATGTATGTATGTATGTATGTATGTATGTATGTATGTATGTATGTATGTATGTGTTCTATCACTCTATACATATTGGTCGTATATCTCTACTTCCAATGAGATTGTCTTGGTGCAACATTCTTACTAATCTTCAGTACTGTGAATTCAGAGAGTAGAGAATCATGGTGCAGTATGTCACAATCGTCCGTCAAGTGATCATGTCAATAATTGTAACGCTACTACACGTTCTATGTAAAATTAAAGAAAAAGGCAAATACTATTTGTATTATAAAACATTGTATTAAAGCAAATCAATATTATCTTTGTTATAACATATTAAGATTGAATACGAGTTTGTGTCGCCAACTTCTTGCTTCACATGCCAACTTTTGTCATGATAATGGCTAAATTAAGTAATGACAATTTAATTTATATGGATTAATATTTTCATTTGCGATGTCTATTGACTCTTCCTGTTTCAAATACATTCAACATCATTAATACATGTGTATGCGTATTTTATTTGTGTTGATTATTATATATGCTTTCATTATATATGTGTTATTTCTGTGTTTTGTAGGCAACGTCTTTGCCGTTTGGTTGCAATTGAACTCAAATCACAATTGGAAAATAATAAACATTTTTTTAATTTAAAAAAGTAACATAAATTTGTTTGATGGGTTATAAAGAGAGGACGGAAAGATATGTATAATTAACATAAGCAAAAGAAAGACAAATGCTAATGCCATTTCAGATTTATAAATTTGTTAATAAGAACAATCATTGTTGCTAATACATGAAAAAAATCTAATATCCAATAATACAACAATATTGATCATAATGTCTGTCAAAGTAATTTAACAGTTATATATTCAATAATTAGACAATAACAGCAACACATATTCATCAAACTATAACATCATGCATACATAGATACTCGTCTGCTGTTTGCTATCCGTGCTTTATTTATTCTAGGTGTTAATCATTATTAACCAGAGCTTCAGTTTTGAAAGCTCAGTGATTTAGCAATACATGTAAAAATGTCATTGACCTGGAAGTGAATATATATGGGTATTGTAGAAAAGCTGTCTTCTTCTTCTTCCTATTATTATTATTATTATTATTATTATTATTATTATTATTATTATTATTATTATTATTATTAAACGGTTGTGAAAACGGTCCTTTTTAACCCGAGCTATTCCGCCCAGGTTCTTTCTGACCCCGGCCGTTTCCGTCCAGGTCCTTTCTTACCCATTATTGGCCTTTTTAGACCGGGTCTTTTGACCCGTGCCTTTTTGGTACCGCTCCGATTTGACCTGTTTCCCTGAACCATTTAAAGATGAAGAATGTGACAATAGGCTTGGTCTAGAGTGGAAATCAGAATTATTACATGATGGAACACGCTGGAGATTAACGTTTTTAGTGTGAAGTGTGTAATAAAAGATTTATCCGCAATGGAACTTTGAATGAACACACGAGGACCCTAGTCCTACAATGTAAGCCCCGACGCTGATATTTATGTTTGCTCGCGTCTGGGTCTTACTGCCTAAAGAGCAGCGCTGTGTAGTGTTTTTAAATATACTGAACAGAGAATAAGAGGTGAAATTTTCATGTTTATCACATACTTGGCAATAAGTATCAACATTTATCCACCTATTTAAGAGTTATTGATATACTTACTTTGCTGTCTTGATCGTGATCGACTCTAACTCTGACACTAGGAAATGAACGCATTTTTCATGTTCCTTTGAAACACGTTCCAATGCCATAGTGGCTGAGGAATGCCGAAGTAAGTTTCAATAAAGCTGTTTTATTTTCACAAAACGAAATTATCAAATGGGTATTTCTATATTGCCTATTTGAACAGCAAGCAATATTTCGTTTCGTTCAAAAAATATTTTCAAATTAGAACCTAACTTGAACATACTTCGGCATACCTCGACAACTGTCGCATTTCAGCAAATTCAAATGTATGTCAACTGAACAAAAAATGCGTCCGTTTTCAAGTGTCAACTATTGATTCCATTTGGATAAAAACAGCGCAGTAAGTATAAATAATTAAACATATATTAGTGAAAGAGTGTCTATATAGGTTGCCAAGTATGTTCGATATTCCTGAAACTTTGATTTATCGTTCCGATGTCGACGACATCGGAACTAACTACACTATGGCGTCATTCGGCTCGTAACACTTTGCACTAAAATCAAGATCAACATGTGATACGTCTTACGGGTAGGACTAACGAGGACACATACAGGAGAAAAACCATTTGTGTGAATTTTGTATAAAAGGTATGATTACGGTGGATATTTACAAAAGCACACGAGGACATATATTGGAAAAAAGAATAATCTTTCAAGTTTGAAGTATGTAATAAAATGTTTAATACGAGTGAAAATCTAACAGTGCACACATAAGAACTCATACTGGAGAAAAACCATTTAAATGTGAAGTGTGTGATCAAAGGTTTAGTAACAGTAGACAGCTAGCGATTCATGTGAGGATACATACTGGGGGAAAACTATAGAAGTGTGATCGAATGTTTATTAACATCGGAACTCTAAATAGACACATGCGGATACACACTTGAGAAAATTCATTCAAATGTGAAGTAAGTAATAAACGGTATAGTGACAGTGGATCTTTTATAGAGCACATAAGAATGCATACTGGAGAAAAACCATTTAAGTGTGAAGTGTGTAATAAAGGGTTCACTGCAAGTAGAAGTCTGAAAACGCACGTGAGGACACATACTGGAGAAAAACCATTTCATTGTGAGCAGTGTAATAAAACATTTGGACAGATAGGACATTTATTAACTCACATGAGGACACATACTGGAGAAAAGCCATTTCATTGTGAACAGTGTAATAAAACGTTTGGACAGAATTCACATTTATTAACTCACATGAGGATACATACTGGAGAAAAGCCATTTAAGTGTGAAGTATGTGATAAAAGGTTTATTAAATGTGATCCTCTAAATAACCACATGCGGATACACACTGGAGAAAAAACATTCAAATGTGAAGTATGTGATAAGCGGTTTATTTACAGTGGTAGTTTGAATCAGCACATAAGAACACATAATGGAGAAAAACCATTTAAGTGTGAAGTGTGTAATAAAGGGTTAAGTGGAAGTACAAGTCTAAAAAACCATGTGAGGACACATACTGGAGAAAAACCATTTCAGTGCGAACAGTGTAATAAAATATTTAGGCAGAGTGGATCATTATTACTTCACATGAGGATACATACTGGAGAAAAACCATTTAAGTGTGAAGTATGTGATAAAAGGTTTGCTGTAGGTGGAAGTCGTACAAGGCATATGAGGACACATACTGGAGAAAAATGTTATAAGTGTGGAATCTGTGATAAAAGTTTTAGTAGACGTGGAATTCTAACAGTGCATATGAGGATACATTCTGGAGATAAACCATATAAATGGGAAGCATGTAATTAAATGCTTATTAAGACTGGAAATGTGCACATGAGGACACATATAGGAGAAAAACTGTTTTTGTGTGAAGTTTGTTGTAAAAGGTTTAAATAACATACAGTTGAGTTACTGGGGAGTGTGTGAAAAGAGAATGTATTGTTTGGAAAGTTTAAAGACTGGGGGTGAAGAGGGAGTGAGTACACTTAGAAAGCCATTTATTTGTGAAGTAATGTAACAAATTATTTAATTAAAATGACGTCTAATGATGCACATGAGTATGCAAACGGGAGAAAAGCCTATTGAGTGTGATGTGATGAAGGTTTAGTCCCAGTTGTAGTTTGAATGAATGGAAAATACTACAATATTCCAGATGAATTCCATTAATTATGAAAGTCACTTTATATCACATTAATATAAAATATCTTTGAATGAGTTCTCACCAATGACAAATCACAATTAGCACATTGTAATTGCAATGAATAATTTAAATAAAATATCAAGAAAGTATCTGAACAATCTGTAGCTGATAGATTTTCAAAGACTGATATGTAACAGGAATGAATACTTTCTGTACAAATCTAATACTTCCATACAAACTGTGACCTAACCTGGGACACAACATAATGCCATGGGTCCATGTTCATGAAACTTGTTAAAGTTGAGTGTGAAATCCAACTCAAAATGCCTGAAATTGTCCCATATACATGTATTATTGTCCACTCAGTGTTTGATTCACAAAAATCGATCTCAAATTTTGAGTAAATCTGAGGGGGACATAATGCTAAACTTATTAGGTGCATAAGTGATCAGTTACTGAAATTGCCATTTAGGAAAGTTTAAAATATACTTGCAGGTAAGAGGATGCTTGCATGTTTCCTTAAACAATCGTGTTGACTGTATTGGCTTTATCATAATAGGGTGCTTTGTGTGTAGTATAAAATATGTATTGTGTAGTGAAGTAAAGAAAAATATAATGTGCTTATTAAAGCAAAAAAAGAGAAAGTTGTTTTTCTGTAGAGTGTGCTGAAAAGAGATGGTTTGGGTTTTCCACCAGACTCACTATTCATAAACAAATCTACGAAGCCGCTAAGAAGAACGTCACAAACATAGTCCATTTAGCCAAATCATCCCACTACAGTTCTAAGATCACAGAGAGTTCCAGCTGCAAAGATCTCTTCGAGATAACTAAGAAATTAATGTCAAGGAAGAAATGTACACCACTTCCAACAACCTTCTCTCCACTAGACCTACCAGACCAGTTTGCAAATTTCTTTGATGACAGCACAATTTCAATTGATTCGTCACCATACAATTATGATGCAGAATTTAAGCAACAACCGTTAGGAGCATTTGAACCTGTTTCTATTGATTTAGTACGGACAATCGTGATGAAAAGTGCACCAAAGTCTTGTGAACTTGATCCAATTCCGACATCACTGCTGCTTGAGTGCTTAGACCCAATATTGCCTTCACTAACTGATGTTATTAATATCACTCTCTCATCAGGGGAATTCTGATCATTTTTAAAAACTGCATTCGTAAAGCCACTGCTGAAGAAACCAACACTGGACCAATTATGATTTAAAGAACTACCGGCTAGTTTTCTAATCTCCCATTCATATCAAAAATCTTAGAAAAGGCTGTTCATACTTAACTTATATCTCATTTGAATTCAAACAGTCTTTTTAGCAATGTACAGTCTGCATATTGCCCTTGCCATAGTACGGAAACTACTCTTCTGAAAGTATTTAGTGACATTCTCTCTGCTTTTGGATAGTGGAAAGATTACAGTCCTCACTCTCCTGGATTTATCTTCAGTATTTGACACAATAGACCATGATATATTACTTCATCGTCTCCAGCATGTATTTGGCATTCAGAATATAGCCTTACAGTGGTTCAAGCCCTACATAGTCAACAGGACACAAATTATATATGCAAATGGAATACACTCCAGCCCAGTTGACGTATGTTGTGGTGTTCCACAGGGATCTGTTCTTGGATCTGTTCTCTTCATTCTGTACACTCAGCCACACTCAAGTGTCATAGATCATCACCCAGTGTCGCAGCAATTGTATACTGATGACACCCAAATATACAAGTCTAGCCACCCAAATGAAGTTGATGCTACCATCCATGGAGTAGATAAGTGCATTTCTGATGTGAAATCATGGATGACATGTAACAAGCTGCAGATGAATGATGATCAAACTGAGGCTTAGAGCTTCGAAAGATTAGGCGCTATACCAAGTCCTCATTATTATTATTATTATTATTATTATTATTATTATTATTATTATTATTTTTATTATTATGGTGTATTGTTTGGAAAGTTTAAAGACTGTAGGGGTGAAAAGGGAGTGAGCACAAAAGATTAAGAGAAAGCACGAGAACAGATGATGGAGACTGTTTATACATAAACATTTACCATATCAATAAAATATTTTTCATTTAATATATCTTTTCAAGAAAATTTTATCACTTACGTTTAGCATTTTCTGGTTAACCTACATAGATCATTTGTAACTGGTGTAAATTTGCTATTTTTTTGTTGATATCAGAATTGGTATATATACTGTAAATATTAATGAACAATTAATGTCAAAAGTTGTATTTGTTTGCTATTACAAAAAAGTTCCCAATTAAACAGAAATAAAATAAATTGATTCTGCAATACACAAAAGATTTAAATTGTTTTGTTTTCATTGTAAAGTAATTAACACAAAGACCGAAAGAAAATTCTAGTTAAAAATTTAAAAATTCCAGATGAATATGTTGAATGCTTGTTAACAAATACTACTTTTGTGGAGAGGTAGTATGTCAGCAACAGATCCTATATTACCCAGTATGCTATTAAAATTGGTCTAGTATCAGATAAAAATTAAATCGGCATAATCAAAAACGGGTCTTATAGAAGTACAAAAACATCTTGTTAAATTACTTTATCAACAAATTGTTATAAGTACAGTAATATGTTTGCAATTATATTTATAGGTTTTGTCATTGTTTACTGCAATCTGCTTTTTTATCTTTTTTTCTTAAACATGAAATAAAAGAAGACCACTACCTGTAAAAGATTCACCAGGTTGCATAGCACACTTATGGTCTATACTTAAGAGTGTATTAATTAAAAGGATAAAATAAGGATACGATGTAATTTTGTTTTATTCATTCTTTTACAATACCTTATTCTTCATGATCACATTTTAGCAACGGGTCCATTGATATTTTGTTTTTCCAGTATACTGTTAGACACATGTGAGCGATTACGTTAACTTCTATTCAACAAAGAGATCCAGTCCATATTTACTTGAGCATTTCATGATTATTTCATTTATTATTTAGAACCCGGCAAGCTTTCTCACATAATTACATTAGCCGAATCTTAGACTCGAACCCATACAGACAGAGGTGAGATGGCAGTGATCCATAACGGACAGCGCATTAGACCACTCTGACACTCTAGGCCCCTCAGAGAGAGAGAGAGAGAGAGAGAGAGATGGAAAACTCTTTGATCATCAAGGATCCATTTTAGTTTCGCATTTCAATGTAAAGAAAACTGTAATGTCAGCAGATCACCTAAATAAATCAAATTGTGGCTACAAAGCAAGATGGATTAATATTCAGGATAAATTAGTATTTGTCTTGACACAACGTGCCACATGTCATGGAATGAACTGTGATGATCTCAAAATCAAATCAAAGGATAATGCAACGGAATTAGGTATTGAAAGGTTCAGTTGAAATGTATAATGGTGTTTTAGGTTCATGCAAAGAAGGGGACTTAGTGAAAAACATTGTTCTTTAATGGCACAGAAACATCCCATAAACTTGACAAATTAAACAATTTTCATGAGGATGTCGAAGACAAGATTGACTGACAATTTTGAAATGACTGACGTGATAAACATGGATGAAGTATTGTTAACATTCAACATTCCAATGAACAGAACAGTTGAGCTCATTAGATCTAACAGTGCTGCTATTAGGAAAGTAGGTCACGATAAGTCAAACTTCACTCTAGTTTTCTCATATTCTGTCAGTGGTGGAAAGTTGCCACCAATGCTGATTTTTCAAAGAAAGCAATGCCAAAGTAGAAATTTTTCTATTGTTAGCCTTGCCATATTTATCTCATCTGTTTAATCTTGCACTCAAGACTGGTTTCAACTGGAATAATCATGTTAATTTTTTAAAACGTTTAACATGTACATAGCATGCACAGCCATGTGGCTCTTGTTGCAGTAGATATCAAGATTAAAAGAATCATGAACTGTTTATTCATCAGTGCCGATTGAGAACAGAATATTGCAGTGCCTTGTACACGAGTAAAATCACAAGCATGTTATCATCATTGATGCAATTTGACGATTGCTTGTAATATGGATTATCATACATTGAGGCCTTTAATATTCATGAAATCAGAGGGTACTAGTGCAAGATCAGAGGTCTCAGAAACCGTTAATTATGCATTAACACTTTTTTTTATCTCGAACGCAGATCGTCGCCCATGCAGGAGCCTTCGGTATGATTGCAAATCGATGGGTGAGAATTTAAAGGTTTGCCACTCCTAGTTCAGCATCCTACTGAGATGGAGAATGTGTTGCTCATTTGATCAATTTAGCTGTGCTGATATTTACAATGACAGATTTATGTGGTGAAAATACCCCCAGATGTGCCTATTAAGAGTACATCAGAATCTTATGTTCTCATGACTCCATACATGATGGACTATTTTGCGCATGGCTTTAAAAAAGATGTAATGTTTATGCAGCAGGCTATGGAAATAAAATACATTACATGTTTAATGACCATAAAATTGATTCCATATTATCTTTCCTTAATATGATATATCTTTCTAAGATAATATTTCTTTGGAATGTATTATTGTTATAACTACGTGATATTTTAAGTTTGTTTAAACTCACTGGGTTAATGACGATATAGCATTATGAAAATTGCATAGTTTGATTTGATATTTCATAATGGCTATTCTTATATATAATAGCTAATGATGGCTGGTGAATAGTTTTTTTTCCTCACTCTATCACAGATAATTCACTTGTAAAATTCAGTAATTCACTGCCTAGCATACAATAAATATATACATTATTTAATTATGTATATTTACTGACAAATATCTTACTCCCCTTTACAAAGTTCCTTATTCATTTGTGGTAACCAAATATGCTATGTTTTCTAAAGACTGTATATTGTTATAAACCTGTAGATTATCCTTCATGTTACTTTTAAAAGTTTTCTGTCTCAACAAAGATCCACAATGAATCAGTATATTTATTTTCAAACCAGTTTTATTGGAGTTGTTACATTAACCATTTATATATAATTACACTTTAAATGCATCGTAAAATGGTTTGGATAATTTGATTTTCATGTTCTGAAACTGAATACAGTCATTTATAATAAATGTCCCTTTCTGCAAATGGTAAATACTCCCGGCATTTAAAATTATATTTTAACCTGTATATATTTTACATATTTTTTTTTCTGAGATTTTCCATCAGTTGACTAAATACAATGTTATTTCTCATTTATAAAATCTTTCTCAAAACCATTTGTTGCCTTATGTCTCAAATTTGTATTCAGTTCAATATTGGGTTTATATCATGGTTGTTATTCAAACAAGACAACGCTGTGTATCTTTTCTCTTTTTGTTTACATAACCATATGTAAAGCTTTCTATCATCAATAACAAATATCTTCTTGTTTTTCAATGCATATAACATAACAGTTTTGGTATAGTTCAGTTTGTACCTTTGAAATAATTTATCAACTTCTTTTTCATGGGAGATGTATCATTTTCATTGGAAATCATTTTCTCTGGTGCTAATGGGTAACCCATGAAATAGTCATAAAAATGTAAAACACTTAAAAATATCATAGTCATCTTATGTTTTAAATTGATTTTTTCCCATCATGCCATGCAACGACTCCATGTTTTGTATGTAATTTGATTGCTAATTACACATCTTACTCCAGTCACAATCATCAGGAACAGGCCATAATCTGGTACAAATTCAAGTTTTACACCTAATATATCTTTAACCTTATATCTTGTGATAATCATGGAAAACTTTGAATAACCTAACTTTATGAACTCATTGCATATTATTATAGAGATTGTATGTACCCATATGCAATCAACCTCAATATGAAAATGCTATGTCTAATTATTATTCAAAGATTTACTTGTCTAATGAATTTCCAGATAAACTGAAGAATTAAAATGAAATTAAAAAACGTGGCATATGATGGCCCGTCACGAGACCGTGCAGTTAACCGGAGTGTGCAGTTAACCGGAGTACGTTACAGTACATTTTTAAGCATTGGGGAAAAAACGGGACCGGCGTGATTACGTGCAGTTAACCGATGTGCAGTTAAGTGGAGTCGACTGTATAAGGATTCGCTGCCTAATTGGGATAACTTATTATTTTAAGCTAAGATTTACATTCCATTAGATGTCATTTTCCTCCAGTCAAAGTACTTAAGTGGGTCCTGATCTTAGATTAAAGGCTTGTAAATGGTTATCTTGGATTCATCATCTCTAATTTGTGATCTAATTAAATTAAATCAAACAATTTTGACAATAAGTAGATCATCAGACCTGGATCCAATTGTTTACCCAATACTATTAATAATTCTTTATAATCATCAGACCCAGATCCAATTGTCTACACAATAATACTACATGTATTACCAATTCTTTATAATCATTAAGACCTGGATCAAATTGTTTACCCAATACTATTAATAACTCTTTATAATCATCAGACCCAGATCCAATTGTCTACCCAATAATACTACATGTATTACCAATTCTTTATAATCATCAGACCTGGATCAAATTGTTTTCATTATGCTATTAATAATTCTTTATTTACAGAGGGAACTCATTTAGATGAAAATAATTTTACCTAGAGGTCCTCTAAAAAAGTGAAACAATATACATCATACAAAAAGTTAATAGAAATTACTATTTAGTTCAACATGTCTTGAGTAAAATAAATTTGACTTAAATATCATCTCTTTTAAATACTAATATTTTTGGCAGCTTTTACGGCCTATGAAATCTTTTTCCACAGAAATATACCGGAGTATTGGAAACATTTTAAAATTTTTCAATTCTTGACTCTGATGGAAGAAGGTTTCATATGTGATGTTGATTTTAAATGGTATTAAGTGCAAAGTAACAGTTTAATAACTCCTGTAGGTACTCTGGAGCAGCTCCATTTAGACATTATACACAAGGTAGGTCTAGTGAAAATCAATCTTTTCATATGTTTTAAGCCATTTCAGTAATGTAAAAAAGGCTTTTAGTTTAAACATTTAATTTTATAACTGTGTTGTTCAAGGTTATAAGTTCTGTAATACAGATAGCAAAGGATTAGAATGAAAACCAATGGTTTGTTTTTTCTCCTTTTGATGATACAAACATTGTAAATATATGTGAATATATAGCAGATGAAAAAATTGAGTTATGACAAAAATTTTAAATTGTTGAAGTCATAGTGAAAATTCTCTTAGCTAACATATCAGCATTTAGGCATGGTATATAGAGCACAAAGATGAACAATGAGGAAGTTGATAAAAGAGGAGAAGAAATAAAAAAGAAGTTACAGGCAGAAACTTAATTAAAATGTGTATGGATTTGTGTATGAAATTGCAACAATGAGGAAAGAAAGGGGAAGAAATTAAAAAAGTTACAAAAGAGGCAGATATAAAGTGAACTGTACTGCTTAATAGAGTGACTTACATAACTGACATTGTATGTAGATGTTCAGAATGAAAGGTAGATACACAAAAACACATTTTTTTGCATAAGGTTTTCCTGGATTTAAAAAAAAAAACTCTATACTCATAAGATTTTTATGTAAATGTTATTACATACTATGTTTCAACAATGCAATAAAAAAAGAACACACATTAAAAGTAAGACTTGTTTATTCAGCATATTTCATCCACAACCAAACGTGAACTTTCTTGCCAGATGAGCTAAAAATGTAAAAGGTGAGGATGTACTATATAAATATCTGTTCAAGGTACACAATAGACAACTGATGACTGACAATGCACAACCACACCAAAAGTTCACTCTTAAGGAAGCAATCAGATACTGTGAATTCGTTTAACTTTGTGGTTTAGTGAAAGATTTAATTTTCATGGATACTTAATTTTGTGTACTGTGTAAAGTCATGGATACTGAATTTTGTGTACTGAGTAAATTCACAGACATATGATTTTGTGTACTGGGTAAGGGATCCCATAGTTTTTGCAAAATAAATAGCCATAAGCTGCACACAGAGTTAAAGCATGCAAATTTAAACAAAATGGTGTGTCTGAGAATGCAAATGTGTATTTGTCATTAGTGAATAGGACTTATTTTACATAGGAAAATACAGTATGCCAGTATAACATTTACCAAATTTGGTGATCCTAGCATAAACCAAGCTAGAGGTAAGAGGCTCATGTGGGTCTGAGATCACTCACATGACTAACAAAATAATTAGGGTACAAAGTTAATGTACGAGAACTTTTGATTCACATTTTGTAACTAGAGGAAGGAGTGATACAATTAAAAAACAAGGTTTCAGTAGTTTTTTGTGAGGTATACAAGGGTTTAAATGATATAGTGAATCTCATAGCCCAATGTATATAGGTGTGCACTTTTGTCGCAGTTAATATTAAGCATAAGAGGGTCACTACCACTGAAACACACCTCAAAATTTTGGAGATTCTACAAATAAATGACAATTCAAAAAGTAAACAAGAGCCTCTTGGATGAACTGATGCTATACTGGCTGAAAATAATTTTCAGGACATCAACATAAGAGCATTTTTTCTTTTTAATCAATAAGTGTTGAAACCATTGCTGATATTCTTGAGCAATAACACGATTTTCAAATTAGTTACTGTGACAGCCATACTAGGCTTAAAATTACCATTTTCATTTTGGACCAACTAGACATCATCTGAAGTCTTTTGGTGAAAACCCCATGTCAACAAGACCATCCTTTCAGTAGGAGTACCAAGATGGATATCATATCAGCCATATTGGATATAAGATTGGCACCATTTTCATTTAGAACCAGCAAGATATTGTAAGAAGTCTTTTAGTGAAAACCACATGTTGATATGGCTATCCATTTAAGAGAAGCAGCAATAAAAAGATTTTCAAGATGGTCTCTGTGTCAAGTTTTATGTTAATCATCCAAGTCGTTTAGAACGAGTAACAAAAATAAATTTGTGCTCATAGACAGATGGACAACTGGCCAACCCACAAGATAATGTTTTATGACCAGTGGGGCTAAAAATCAGAGGCCTTCTAAAAATCATGGAGCAAATATACATGTACATAATCATAAACAAGATCAATTAATCAACTACATATAATACTGTCATTCAACCCCACTCAACACCGAGTCTAAATCTTTGTCCATGTGCCAAAAACCAAGAGTCAACTTTATTGGAATACACTAAATACAAACTCTGCTAAATATTCATTTGCATATGTACATAGGATCAATATATCGTAAATATAGTTGATATTAGTTGGTCGGAATAATATTTCCTAGTGAAGCTGGACAGCAAAAGTTTTCATATTGAACCTTCAACACCAACAACCAAGTTTTTTCACCTCTCAGAAATGGAAGGTGGAATGGACGGAGAAAGGAAGATTGTTAGAGCAAGATGTTTGTATCCTGATTTGAATGACAAGGTTTTGAATGGTTTTGCACCAGTCGAATGATCCAAGAAAAAGCGATAATTTTGTCAGTTGTAATGGGATGTGACGACTTTACCGCAAGTAACGGATGGTTGCACAAATTTCAAGTCTGACACAATATTAAGCGTTCTATCCTTAGTGGAGTATCAGTTAATGTTAAGAATGAATTTTTCGAAGATTGGAACAAAAGATTGAATGCTATATGCAAGAGATATGACAGCAAGGATATTTTTAATTGTGACAAAACATTTGTTTTTTAGACTGTTGCCAACAAGGTCGCTGGTACGAAAAAGGGGATTCATGTAAATGCTATTCACATTTGTCACTCCCCTCTAGAAAGGCCACCCTCATTATAAAGCCACTTTCCTGCTGCAATAGAGGTGGCCTTATAACAGGGGGACTACTGTATATATGTACTTGTATGTTTTAATGATCCAATTTTACAAAATGTGTATAATGGAGTCTCCTGCAGGTGTAAATTCTGATTTCTGCTTATACTGAATTGCAAACTAGACACATTTTATTCCAGTGTGAAAAAATAGCAAAGTCATGCACTCCATATCTACCTACATAAGAAAATGGTCAAGAGTTCAGTGTTATATTTTCCATATGAAAAACGCATTTGTCAGGGACTGACATTCTACCGGCCAAAAAGAATTTCCAGGAATTCAAGTTAAGAACCTTTCAAAATAATTTTAATTGCCGAGTATTGAAGTCATCTTTAATATTCTTCAGCAATAACAAGATTTTCAAACTAGCTGTTCATTTAGGACCAACAAGACATGAAAGGAAGTCTTCTGGTGGAAACCTCAAGATGACATGACTTACTGTTCTTTTATAGTAATGAAGAGATTTTCAAGACGGCTGCCATGATGGCCATATTGGAAAACAGGTTGGCACCATTTACACTTAGGACAAGCAAAACATTACGTCTTTTGGTGAAATAACAATATTAATATGACTAGAGATCTGGAAGTAGCAACAAGATACTCAAGATGACCATTATGGTGGCCATATTGGAAGTCAGATCAGCTACCTTGACATGGTAAAGAAGTTGTTCATTGAAAACCCAATGCCAATATGACCCTTCATTCTGGAGAAGTAGTGATAACAAGATTTTCAAGATAGTAACTGAATCAGCCATATAAGATATCTCGGCAGCATTTTCATTCAGGCCCAACTAGCTATTACAAGAAGTAAATTTAGTACAAAAAACAAACATGCCAAGATGACCATCTGTTCAGGAAGATCAGCGACAAGATTTAAAGATAGCCACTACAGTGGCCTTATTGGATGTGCAAGTGACACCATTTTAATTTAGGACCAACTTGTATGTGGGATGAAGGTGTAAAGGATAAAGTTTCATTGCAATCCTGAAGTAGTTTAGGAGGCAAAGCGATAACAAGATTGTGCCAATGAATGGATTGATGACATACCATTCCATGAGTCTATGGAGAAACAGTGGAGATCCATATTTTATATAGCGATCTGTGCTAAGGGCATGTACAAGGTACACTGGAACCCAAGGTCAATTATGTCTGGTTTTCAAAGTCATTTACAAAAGTATAGACATAAAAGCTTTCATATCTGCACCATAATTGGATTGATATGTACCCAAAATTAACAGAAATGTATCAAAAACTGCAGGACAAGTAACATGCACAAAAATCAGTCATTGTAAGAAGAATAAGTGCAATAATTTAACAACAAATGTTGCAGGAGAGTAGTAATTTGGTGAAATGTGCATCTTCAAATTATCATTCATGGAAATGAACTGAAAACTTTGACAGTTGTTGTATTTACAAGATTTAATCATGCCATACATCAAGCTGCAAGAAAAAACAGTAATTCAAGCAACTATTGCTGGAATAGAGTAATTTGTTGACATGTGCATCTTCAGATGATGACAATAATATGTGTCAAGTTTCACTGCGATCCATCAGAAACTAGACTATTTGTATTTACAAGATTAAGACGTACACTGTATTGAGATAAAGTAATAAAAATGGCACTAACTGAAGAGCCAAGTTTTTTGTTTATGTGCACATGTTGAGTTGATGACTACAACATTTACCAAGTTTCATAGTAATCAACTGAAAAATGTTAGATAATTGTGATTACAAGACTTTGTCATACATGGAATTCAGTTGAAAGTAAGAATGAGAACTCTTATAAAAATTGCATCACAAAATAGTTTATCTATATGATCATCATTAAGTGATACCTATAATATTTACCAAATTTCAAGGCAATTCATTCAAAACCAACTAGTTGAATTAATATGTGTGTGCCAGATGGATGGATGGAAGCTTGGATGGACTAACATGAGTGCTTCAAGAAGGGGTACTTAAAGTACACCAATTTTCTGTAGTTGTTGCTTGGATTTTTTCTTGTTGAAGCCTCTTCATATTCGGACTTTGTTGAAAGGTGCTTTTGATCTTGCTTTCAAGTATCCATTGTTCCACTGCTGTTTTACCTGAAAGAGAGACCAGAGACTAATACTGCATCCCAATGCAATGAACTAGACAACAATCTTGCAGGTGTTGGGCCTGTTTTGCAGTGCTTTTACTGAGCTTGTACTCCAAACAGTGCTTTTACTGAGCTTGTACTCCAATATACCTTGACATTTCTCTATCTCTCTGATTCAATTGGATTCATATTTAATCAGTTTTCTTTGCAGTCTGCATGCATGAATACTAAATTCTAAATGTTGTGTTAATAAATTACATAGGAAGAAGAATATTATTTATATTCCATTATCATTTACGAACAACTTTATTTTAAACCTGTGAAGACCAGTCAATTAGCAATAAAACTCTTGATACCAATATTCTTTAACTTAAATAATTCTGATAATTTCTTTGAAACAACTTTATGAAAAAGCATGTTTCTGTTCAGTGTTAGCAAATATATGGATACTCCATTGCTCATTCACAAAACATGTAGATGTCACACAATCAAATTTGCCTTATTACCAATAAATGCAAGGATGAGAAAACGAACTATATAGTATCATTATAAAACAGTTGTATAAGCAGATATTATGTACATGAACATGTAGATTCACAGCACAACATTATATATTCAGGCATTAGCAATTTTTCAAACACTGCATCGATCAATGCATCCTTTGAAAATGAAACAAATGAGCTGCAGCAAAATAACAACAAAAAACCTGATGACCACTTTACATATGCATATACTATATGACTAGATACAATCCACAAAGTTTAGTAACTTTAGCTGTGAGTTATTGTGCAGAAACAGTTTTCCTTCTTTCACCTTGGCCTTTGCACGTTTCAACAACTATTAAAGTTATTGTGCAAAAGCCTAACAGCCTTGTGGCAGCAGTATACAAATTGCTTTAAAAAAATTAAACTCTAAAATACCCCTATCTGTATAAAAACATGAGATAATAACAGACTATGTCCATGGTAGATACCTTTGTGTTGATTTCATCCCACAAAGCCACATTTTACCCTAGTTTGCATTATTGGGAGAAGGGCAAACAAGGAGCTTCAATAACTATGCCTCAACACTTTAAACATCAAATCAGCATAATTGAAAAAGAGTTAAATTGGTCCAAATGATCTAATCCAGCAAATACAAGATCCTTCTTACATCATTTGCATCTCTTTTTCCTGAACAAAACTGAAGTAAAAAAAAAAACAAGGTCAAGATGACTGTACCTAGACAACTATACACCTCAATACATGACTATTGCTGAATTTGCACTAAAAGCATCCTGTTCACAGACATAGCTGTTGGGGGCACTGCTGTAATTCTGCATTAAGGAGTATTCAATACCAAGATGAAAAAGTACAAAAAATGTATGCAAGGATGAACTGAACAAAATGTATACTATGTAAGTGCAGTACCTGGAAGGCTGCAGCCATAAGGCATATTAATCCAGTCAATGAATGAATCTTTTAAAACTTTCGTCATTTGGGCATCCCAGTGAAACCTTTGATCTGTAATAACAATTGAATATTTAAATATATTTCTTGCCTGCATACATGTAACTGGTAAAGTTGTTACACAATGGTAGAGGATAAATCTTCATGAAACAAAATTAATTGCAACCCTTCTTGATCATTTGTTAGTCTTTTAATGCAGGTTCACTAGAAGCATAAAACCAAGGCAATTGTGAATCCCTATGCATTTTATAGCATAGGGATTCACAATTGCCTTGGTTGTTATTTTTTATAGCATATTCCATTACCCACCCCATACTCAACCTCACCAGCAGTGACCCAGACATTAAAATGCAGTATCTGTCACATACATGGCATGTCTTTTCCTATGATCAGATATATTCACTTTGGTCAAATGTCATTAAAAAATGTCACTATATGCAATTGCTGTATATTTACCTGTCTCCCTCCCTAAGAGGGAGGTAGGAATGACACCCCTCTTGCTCAAAGTCATCAACACATGGGCAAGATAATTAATAAGTTGTGTGGATTTCCAAACAGCCATTAGGATGAAGGTGCAGTAACAGATGGATTGACAGACAGACAGACAGACAGACAGAGGAAGGATAATAATATGTCTACATTGTTTAATATATATAAAGCATGGGAATAATAATTAGTATTTCCCTTGATGGGAAATGGGGATCATGAGCTTTAGTTGTTGGGAGACCCCTGAGATATTAAGTTCTATCATTAAAATCAATATAGCCATATCCTCTTTAAGTTGAAAATAGCTTTCAGAAATCATGATGATCTACATACAACCAGCAATATCCCACATTATTTGGCAGGTGAAGTTTGGAGGAATGTTGACAAAATATCCAAAGAGTGTGTCACTACCACCCAAAAAGTGAAGTCCAATCTGGCATCAGAGCAAAGATGAGAACAGTAAAGATCAGCAATATCCTTGATGTTTAGTACCCACCAACCTCAATTAGTCACAAAATTACTACATGTTAATAGTGAGTAAATCGGTCCTATATATCATTCCTTTACAGATGATACTTATCTAATGTGATTGTGTAGCCACTTTCAGACAATGTCATGACAATAATATGAGTTTCACCATATTAGGCTACTACCACAGAAATAATACAGGAATGGCAATAAGCATACTTCTGTATTTACAGTCACAATACATCCAAAAATAAACTCTATATTTCCATTTATCTGATACCGAACACAGTTTAGGTTGTGGTCATGTCGGTCAGAGTATTTAGAAACCTGGGTCTCTTTTCTACTGTGAATATTCCTATGGTGTTCTTTTAGGTCTCAGTTTGTACAATACTATGTCTAGACTTACTGCATTGGATGAGAGACAAACGTATGGAGTCTGAGACAGAACAAGGTCATAACAATAACATCTTATCATGCTATATTTTTCCTGGTATCTCCATCACGCAAAATTGGATGTATCAACAATGGCTCAGTGGTTGGTAAGCATGCAGAACTTGTGACAGAAATGGTTTAGCTTTGAATCCTACCAATGGACCAGCCTAAGTCAACTACTCTGGTGTGTCCTTGGGTAAGGCACTTTACTCCAATTTCCTTTTCATTAAATAACCTATGTTGCTGTGCTGATAAACACCAAACCAAACTGGATGGGAATGCAATGGTGGCCTAACTGGTTAGAACGTCTGCCTCTGGTGCAGGAGGTTGAAGGTTTGAACCCTGGAGTTTGTGTCATACCAAAAACCTAAAAAAAATGTTAGTAACAGCTGCCTTGCTATGTGCTCAGTATGAAGAGGTTAGTGTTAGGACTGGTCATCCTGGGGTGTGGATAATGTGACTGGATAGGACATGATGCTACATGTCTGCAGCATGATATCCCAGTGTTAGACATCTCTATAAACTGCCACACTGCAGACATCATAGTGATATAACTGAAAATATTTAAAAGCTATATTAAAAATCTAAATACCACATACACAAACACACATGCTTAAAGAAGTTTTGTTTTCATATAAATGAAAGGACTTTGTTCATAACTGAAAAAATGTATGATTTAAAGATCTTTGTTCATAACTGAAAAAATCTATGATTTAAAGATAGCTGGGGTTTTCTTTATACCTCAGATGTGCTTGATAACAAGCAAAATCTGTGTGTCCAATATGACATGGGTTCCCTGCCTTTACTGTTTCCTCATCTTGGATTTGGGAACCTTCCACTAGTTCTGTATGGAGAAAATATATTCCACAAGTTTTCATTAACCTCTGAAATAGGTCTCGAGACACATGTAGTACTTGTTGCACATGAGACTGTGGTATACAAGGCATCAGCAGCCTTCCTCAACAAGTCTGCTGCAAGCTGCTGATTGCTCATCATCTAAAAATAAAGCAACAATAAACTGGATATATTATTGGTAAAAAAGGTCAACAAAATAATGTCCAAAAATAACTATTTGCTTTTGGGTAAAAACTTAAATGCAAGGAACCCTATACAAAATCATCAAATACAATTTATTGTACTAATTAGACTGCATATTGTTTGATTTACTTGTAAACATTAATTGTATCACAACTTTAGCATATGGACTACTTGGGTAATGAATACTGATTTAATTATTGATATATGATTATATTACACCAGTGCATGAAATATTAGACTACCTTAAAAAGAATAGAATGCTTTTATTCAATGCCAAGAACCAAAAGCACAATAACTTTCATTGCTGTGGGTGACTCGGTTATTGGCTTAAACATTTGTTACATTTTTAATTTTCAATTCTGGAGTATTTAACATTAAACCATTATCTGTTCAAATGAAAAAATTTCAACTTTAAAACATAATTTGAACTGTTTTGGGGTGTTTTCAAGAGTGCTTGAGACATCTTAGTGTGATTAGTTACTCCCCTAATTCCCCTGCCAGCTGACCCGCTGACAAGCTCTTTATTTAGGCAGTGAGCTGTACAAAGGCTCATTACAAAGAAAATTATATTTCCAACAATGAATAGAGGCTTGGGGTGTGTTTGTTCTAATCTATATTTTATGAGGTATTGATGTTATTCTGAATGTTATTTTTGCCTGAGCATATGTACATTAGTATCACAGAAAAAGATTTACTTGTGTGAGGTGTATTAAACTGGGCGACGTACTAAACAATCTTAACGACCCAGGGTCATCAGGTGGCACGATTTACCCAAATACTCCAGAAAAAAAAAGTGAAACATTTCCTACTAAATACATTTTTAATTCATTGTCAAGTTAAGTTCTGGGTCATATTAAATATGTTAAATGACTACAGCTCTTTTCATCGGTTGTCACACGAATTCGCACTTGTCCCAAGATGAAAAATTCTTAAAAATCTTACATTTCGGAAGCCGTAACTTCAGTTTGGTACAACGTAGAAAAGTCAATGATGGACTCATGAATAGAACAATATCTCAGGAGTAAAACAAGCCAAAGATAATGGTCTTCTGATTTTAAATACGGAAATAACAGAAAGAAAATGGAGGGTCGGTGGTGTAACCTAGGTTTACATGTAAGACATAGCACATGTTGATTTTGTTTAGACGCACAAAACATAAATATCAACTTCAGGTCTTACATGTGTAAGTATTTGGATGTTACGTACCTTCTCTTTTTATATAGTATGTCAGAATGGGTATTTTTGTCTCTCTGTATGATTTTGTTCCTTTAAATTATTTAATTTTTTTTCCCACATCAAGCTCCGTCGAGCACTTGTGATATGACAACTAATAGACAATTCGTCCAACTATGCGATAGTTGTTACAAAGATATTTTTTATCATACAGCATGTAGATACTGAGATTATATATATATATATATATATATATATATATATATATATATATATATATATATATATATATATATATATATATATATATATATATATATATATGTATGTTTGTGTGTGTGTGTGTGTGTGAGAGAGAGAGAGAGAGAGAGAGAGAGAGAGAGAGAGAGAGAGAGAAACATAAATTAACATATATTGCACTTTCTAATTAAAATATTTCAATACATCTATTTTTTATGCTCAAGAAAAATATATGCATCTGCACAACGGCATTCTGTATTTAAGTCGTTTGGTTAAATTATCTATATTGATTTATGAAATAATAATACTTACCAGATAATATTCTACAGAATACATTTAAATTTTTCTAAGAGTAGCGACACCGTACACGAGATATTATACTAATATATTTGATATTAGACTTCAGATTGTAACACTACTTCATTTATCAGACACTCAATTGCACGTAGCTTCATAAAATAGAAACGATGTATTGTTACAAATTAGTGACAAGAGTAGAGGCCATGCATACCTCTTGAAAACACTAATCCTACTTTGACAGGGATACTTCAAAGGCTTTCTTACCTTTTAATGAATACTTACTTGTTGAAAACGATTACAAATTTAATGAAGTCTCTTGTCATATGTATCTAATACATACATTATATGTTTGGAGTGACTGAAAAGGCATACACGTAAACTTTTGCGTTTATATTTTGAATCAAAAACTTTTATGATTAGAATGGTATTAATTTGACAACTTAAAATGTTTTTGGTGTTTATAATATTCATTATCAATTTAAATAAAATTTAAAATATGAGAAATTTTGGTAAAGATGCGTTTTATGTTGTGCACATTTATCTATCTTTTTCATAACTTAACAAACACAATAATGTTCTGAATTCAGTTTATGTAAAATTATCGCAAAATACCTAATTATGCAATTTTCAACCATTTTCCCTGTATAATTTTAGTTGTAACAAATACGTTCAAATATTACAAGATATCTTGTAATGTATGTATTTTGCCTGAGAATTAAGTTTATGAGATCTAAATCGACTTATTTCCACAGGAGATATTATGCATCTCATTTGTGTCTACCTAACTCCCAAAGCACCACGTACATCTCTAGACTATACTATACTTTTTTTTCTCCACTGTAATATTTGGCTTTGGGACGGTTTTTCCTCAAGATATCATAAAGCTCCTAACCATTATAACTTCGGAAAACATTTATCTTGTTCATCAAATGTTTCAAATTTTATTCTAAAACATATTATATAAGAATTGCCAACATATATGTTGAAAATAAGTACTTGTTAAAACTATTGTCTGTTGTATTTCAAAATTGGGTCGAATTATCTTTCGAGTTGGGCAGAATTGTCTTATTTTCGGTCCAAGTTGGGCCGAATTAAGACTAGCTAGTTGGTCTCTAAGCATTTTTTTTACTTAACGGCTTTTAAAAAAGGCTTAGAGACAAACTAGCTGGTCTAGGCCGAATTGACCAATAGCCGATAACACTAAGTTACTAAGACCACCCTGCTGTTGTGATGGCGTTTTTGTTTTCTTAAGGTATCATAAAATCACTTAGAGCTTCGATAAAGCATATGGTTTTATAGAACAATTAAAAATTCGTCGCTACCTTACACCTAAGTAAGACGGGACTGAAAGAATTAAAAGGTCTGTTTTTTTCACACGTAGATCTATCTATTAGGGTGGCAGGGTCCAGTTTCGTAAATTGGCCCCTGGCAAATTTCTTAACTTAAGGGTATGGTGTGAGTTTTTGAGCTACTATTGTGTAATAATTAAAGATATGGATAAATTTGTGAACTAGGTGTTTCAGGCTTGTGTTGTTCTTGAAATTGATGTCAGACATGTACACTTTCCATAGTTACTCTGCAGTATGTTGATTGTGAAATACCAATAGTCGGCTAGGAAGAAGAGCTAGCCTCCCATAGCAGTAGACACGTGGGTTCAAGGCAAGTAGAATATCTCAAAAACGGCATGGATGACAACTATTATGAATTGCATCAAGCTATTTAGTAGACAATATTTTTCAAAATTTTCATCTAGGAAAAGGCCTTGCGTTTGCACTGTGAGCACCACATGCTGTCAAAAATGGCCTTCGGATGTGAAAAATGCATGTATAAAATAGGGGTTGGGGTACATAAATATTTTATTCTAAGAACTTCAGTAGACTTGTCAGGTCATGTGTGTGATATGATTATGTTGCACTACATAATACCTATCCAGAAATATGTACCTTTTTGACCTCACTCGCGTATTATATTTTTAATGAATTTTTATATTAGGCAGGTGCATGCGACATTAAATTTGTACATAAAAACTGGACCCTGCCCCCTTAAGGGAAAAATGCTATAAAAAAATTGTGCAATGAACCACATTTTGTCTTATTTTCTTGTTCTTTATTCATATGCAATTAATTCTTATACATTAGCCTTATCATAGTACCTCTATTTGTCTCCTTATTTTGAATCTCAGCTCTATAAGGACATTCAAGGGAGTTAATTTCTTTTTGCACCTATAAATTATACCTATTGGTATCAGGACAAGTTAGCATATTTTGAGCTTAACTAAGTTGCTTTGAGAGAAAATGGGGGTTTAAAATGTGTTTACTTGATTTTCATGTAGGTAACAAGCTCTGTACTCCTATTTTAATGAAAGTTATTCATATTTCATTGCAGACACACAAAAACATTACATGACATGACTTCACACATTCTTCTAAGTCATTTCACTCCACAGGAGCAAATGTACTTTCAAGAAAACATAAGTAGACATACTGTTATAAATGGTGAATGTCATCAATGGAACGGTGTTGCAAATAGTGATGGATATGGCATATTGCGGACAATGTTTCGAGGAAAAGGAATTAAAGTTTTAGTACTTTTTTGAACAGTTCCACCATATTGGATTTAAACTTACAGTTATTGCATTGCACACAAACAGTAATGCACAAACCCTGTCTTTTGTGTACCGTAACAACTGGAAAATCATTCTTACATTGATGTGGCAGAAATACCCTGATTAGTTCTGAAAGTTAATTGATGTTGACAACACAGTTTTCTTCTGGCATACTGGTAGCCACTTTTTTACTGAGTACAGAATGAGTAATAATGTCAGTTGTTTTCCTTTTTGTAGGTCTCAATTTGCATGGAATGATGTTAGGATCTGTTGTCACAGTCATATTGGTAGAAGCATTTAAGTTTGAAGCATGTATTCATTATGATCCAAACGCACTAAAGATTGATTATGAAAGACTGACTTGGCTTCATCATGACTTGTATTTTCTGGTAGGTCCTTATTTAAAGTAATAGAAGTTACAACATGTCCCTTTTTGTACTGAATTTTCTTCTTGTTAATATTTTTCTTGTAGCTTTTCTTTCTATTTCCTCTCATTCTCTATATCCTTGCAATTGCTAAAGTCAGCTGTGAGTGGATAGGATTCTGAGAATATTTGGGTTAACTGTATGGACTGTGTATTCATTTTGTATTTTGGGCTTGAGAATGGTTCATTTCAAAGGCCTGTTGTCACTGAATTTATCTGATATGTTGATGTAAGTTCAGCAAGGTTCCTCACATCAATGTCCCAACATATAATAATATTTGTTTCTTTATATCTGTCCCAAATAGCTAGACATAGGTGTATTCACCCCCCCCCCCCAATGCTGTTTATGTTAGCATCACTAGAACAGTACCAGGTCAGGAATGTTGATGTGTATGTCTCAAGCTATAATTATTATTAAAGTACATTATAAATGTAAATGTCTGGTAACATTTTTCTTAAGTGACACTTTTTAAAAGAAAAATTTCAAAAAAATAATTGCTTGAGCAATAGACAAGTTCTATCGCTAATAACAAAGAGTGTATCTCATATTCAGTCACTATTTGCAACTATAAAATCCATTCTTAGCATTCAGTCAACATCATCATGTAATTCTGGTATCTTCCTGACTACACGATGGCAAAAAGGACAGGAAATATTCCATTGCACACAAGTTTAATTCTTTTCAAGACAGCAACCCTAGCACAAAGTATTACAATGCAATGCATTTTGCTGCAATGTAGTCACTTTTCTAAAAGAGTAATAACATTTTTACTTTAGCATAAAAAATAATTTCCTTGATACCATTTTGTTAGATAATGTCTAGGTAAGTGATATGTACAAAATTTTGGACAGAAATTATTTTTTGCAAAATGCTTAAGGTGGCAGGGTCCAGTTTCGTAAATTGGCCCCTGGCAAATTTCTTAACTTAAGGGTATGGTGTGAGTTTTTGAGCTACTATTGTGTAATAATTAAAGATATGGATAAATTTGTGAACTAGGTGTTTCAGGCTTGTGTTGTTCTTGAAATTGATGTCAGACATGTACACTTTCCATAGTTACTCTGCAGTATGTTGATTGTGAAATACCAATAGTCGGCTAGGAAGAAGAGCTAGCCTCCCATAGCAGTAGACACGTGGGTTCAAGGCAAGTAGAATATCTCAAAAACGGCATGGATGACAACTATTATGAATTGCATCAAGCTATTTAGTAGACAATATTTTTCAAAATTTTCATCTAGGAAAAGGCCTTGCGTTTGCACTGTGAGCACCACATGCTGTCAAAAATGGCCTTCGGATGTGAAAAATGCATGTATAAAATAGGGGTTGGGGTACATAAATATTTTATTCTAAGAACTTCAGTAGACTTGTCAGGTCATGTGTGTGATATGATTATGTTGCACTACATAATACCTATCCAGAAATATGTACCTTTTTGACCTCACTCGCGTATTATATTTTTAATGAATTTTTATATTAGGCAGGTGCATGCGACATTAAATTTGTACATAAAAACTGGACCCTGCCCCCTAGGTTCTCTTTGCCGCACAAAATTAGTGCCGTAAAGCAATCTAACTTCCCCTGGGGAGCAGTTGTTATTTACATTGAGGAAAAACTTGAAAATTTAGAGCGCCGTCTGTTTTCATAGTGCCATGTAGTATCCCATTATGACACAGATGGCGACACGAGTTGGAAAAGAAAGATAGATGATCATGACAAAATTAGATTGTTGCAAGGCCAACTCTAAATGAAATCAGGAGTTGGAATAATGTAATTTGTAATATGGCAAGTTTATATAACTAGAATATACAACTCGTAATAACTGACATAGCATTTGCCATGCGACAAACTACGGTATGAAGTTAGCGTTTGGCAAAAAGCAAGATACAATGACGCATAAGGAAAGTAGATCTAAGCACTTGCAACTAGCCCTATACCGTTAGCATCAATGAAGAATACAATATACATGGATGCAATTAGGAATGTAGCACTTGCAAGCAGCCATTTACAATAATGCAAAAGGAAAGTAGCACTTGCAAGTTGCCACGTACAGTTTGCATCAATAAAGATAACAATATACATGGATAGAATTATGAAAGTAGCTCTTGCAAACAGCAATTTACAATAACGCATCAAGGAAGATTACAAAATACATGCTTAGAAGTATGGCGGTAATCCCCCTCCATACCCCCCTAGCTACGCCTCTTCTACTAGCCATGGGAAGTGTGCGTGATGCTACACAAGGTATACATTATTACAACTGATGGCCAATTCTTATTAAATCTTACATATAATATTTTGAGACAAGCGGCCGACTGAGGACATTCAAAAAAAAAAAATTAAAGGCAGTCCTTCAGGCTACTAGTCACGGGAAGAGTGCGTGATGCTACACAAGGTATAATACAATAAATGCATGATGCTTTGATCCATCCAAAATTAAATACAGTCCATCAGAATACTCTCAATGGGAAGGATGGAATAATGCTACACATAGGATATGAGGGACGAGTAATGTTACACAAGGAATGAATAATGCTACAAAACAACAAACTCCGTATATTTTCAACTATGTTTTGAAATTGTAATAATTGTACCGAATTCAGTGAATGGGAGACTATGCATTAGAAAATAAATTAATACCATAATCATTGTTGCTGTTGTTTTTATTATGATTAATAAAATAGTTTTTTTAAAAAATAAAATTTTGATGTTATTTTGAATATATTAAACTGTCTCATAATATTTCCATGCGTACCTTTGCTTCATATTTTTTTAAAACTACATTTGACCAATTAGATCTTTTCTATATTCCAGCTCTTCTTTTGGGACTAAAGTCTGAAAATTTCTTTGAGACATTATCAAACAGATAGTTGTAAGTAGTAATAGGGGGCACTATAGCGTCAAGGGAAAATCCATTCAAAAACAGCTTGGGGCACTATGGCGTCAAGATTTATAGCGTCAAGGGAAAATCCAGTCAAAAACATCTTGGGGCACTATAGCGTCAAAACAGCTTGGGGCACTATAGCGTCAAGGGAAATTGAACAGGGTGGGTCTGTATAGCGTCAAGGGAAATGGAACATAGTGGGCCTATATAGCGTCAAGGGAAATATAACAAGGGAAATATAACAAGGGAAAAAAGGGTGGCAATGAAAGCTACTATCTTTTCGAGACCTATGAGTGGCCCTGAAAAGGGCCGTTATGTGTAATGTTAACGTTGTCTTGTTAACACAGAGGACATCTCACAGATCTTCTTCTCTTCCTTAAACTTCTCCTTACTGTGGGTCCATAGAAGAGAACTCTCTTCAAGCAACCTTGTCTTTCCACATAGACTCTTCTCTTCCAATAGGCTGTCTCCGTCATATGAATGACACTCCATGATGATCTGACATACATGGGTATGTCAGTCCTAAACAGCATACTTGACACAAGGGTTGACGATTCAACATTAGTCCACATCTTCTGATGAGAACAGGTGAAGCGAATGCCGTGTACTGCGGTTATTTATAGGGGAAGAGCGGATTGAAACGGATTGAGTGTATCCACCAATCCAAACGTGCGTTACAAAAGTCAGTCACAGCCATCCAATCGGAAGAGAGCAGTCTGTGACGTCACCTTTTCTATATAGAGGTACTAGCGCCTGTGCGCAGTCAATCGATTCAAGAGAGTTGTCAATCATGGCGGACAGTAAGAAGACAATGAATTGGAGTGAGACAGGAGTAGAGACAGCAAGTCATGGACCAACAGTGACTACTAAAGTCATGACAAATCTACATCCAGAAGAAGTTGATTTTAACTGGGATATTGTGGATTTTTTAACATCGCAAGAATTTATTCCGGAACCTTCGTTGCCTTCTGTATCTTCTTATGGACACGTCGATGATTTTAAGCAGAGACAAAAAGAAGAATTGGAGCGATTTTTACAACAGAAAGTAGAAGAACAAGCTTTTCTTATGCAACAGCAGGAAGAAGAAGAAGCAAGAAGAAAACACCAGGAAGAAACAGTAGCAGCAGCAGCAGCAACGGAGAAGAATGAAGACCAAGGACAGAAAGAAAATAGTGAAAATCAAACGGTCACGACGGTACTTTTAGATATTTTAGCTGAGTTAAGGAGTCTGAAACAAATGTATCAGACTTCTTTATCACGACCGAAGAGAAAAAGACCTTCTCGAGCGAAACAACCCGATCTCTCTGTGACTATGTCTACCTTACCACCGTTAGTGATTTCTACCAAATCATTGACAGGAACCACCAGTCACGAAGTAGGCCTTGGCCGTGGCAAAGGCTTAAGACAGCTCAAGAGGATTTCGTCCCGTTTCTGAGTTTGTTTTGTTTTAAACACACAAAACACCAACGGTCCTTTTCTGGGCCACTCCAATTATTTCGAAAAGAAATACTATGTCAATTGCCTATTTCAATGAAAACTCAAAAGTCCTTTTTATTATATTTTTTTAAAAACCCATGATGTACGTGTGAGTGAAGGAATGTGTGAGTGTAGGTAATTATACTATCAAATCAAAACCAAGAGACACTTACGTTTTTTCTCTCTGGTGTATTCTAGTACAAACGTCACAATTCAATATCACAACATAACACAAGACCACTTTAAAAAAGTTCATAGGTTTTCTTCTGTTTCACTCTTTCTGTTTTTTCATTTTCTTTACTGTCACAGCTTTTTCTTTTTCTTCCTCTTCACTTTCGTTTCGTCTTCTTTTCTTGTCTTTGTGAACGTGTCGGGGTTCTTCCTTGGGGGAGGGTACCTCTTCCTCCTCCTGTTCAGAATTTCTTTCCTCCTCCTCCTTCTCCTCCTCCTCCTCCTCCTGCTCCTGTTGTTTCTTAGGGCAGTTTGGAGACCAATGTCCTTTCTCTTTACAATAATAACAGGTATCTTGACTTTTGTCTCAATTGGTACCTTTTTTATTTTTGTCACGATCTGAACATTCTGTAGCCCAATGTCCTTTCTTCTTACAGATATAGCAAGTATCTTGACTTTTATCTCGATAGGAGGGAGAGTAGGCCGTCGGCTGGTCTGACGAAAACTTTCGTATGACCCCACGTAAAGCTCTAATGAGAAGTTCCACTTCTGTAGGTTCTTTCATCGTTCTGGTCAATGTGAGAGTGAAATGAATACTGAAAGGTTAGACACTAACCCTTTATATATGCACGGATCGAACATGAATATATAGGGGTTATGGTCTTTAAAAGGTAGTCATTTGACTTTTTGCAGACAAGATGAAAAGACCACATCATGTTGTGGAGAAAGGAAAAGACAGTAAGAGACAGAAACGTAATGTATCGCCTAGCACAGTAGCTGAAGTCTTGGCTCAAATTCATGCCAGTGATTTTGAAGATGACATGAGTGAGCCCGAATCTACACCCAGACAATCGACTTCCAAGCAAAGTGCAGCACCCTTAGTAAACCCTGAAAATTACTATCACATTCGAGAGACAGAAAAGCGTTCCTCTCGAAAATTTAAAACATCGGCTTACACGTATGCCGTAAAGTTTAAAGATTTCAAGGCCAATGTACCTTTGGAGAATACAGAAGGGTTCATTACCGAGGTGTGGGATTCTGTGTTAACTGCATTGAAACAGCAATGTCAAGCTAAAGAAGACGATCGCTTGAGACTTTCTATTCATCACGATAATTTAAAGTCTCCCGTTTGGATCGAGTTTACTAACCCATCACAATTAACACCTTCCAAAGTCATTGACAAAATTCAACATGTGCAACAATCCAATGACAAGTTTCACATCGCCGACGGAAAAGCCACACTGTTCATGACCCACGTGTCTCTTCCCCAGGGGACAGGACGCAAAAAAGTATTATTGGTCGACAGCCTTCGCAACATGAAGCGAAGCCTCGTCCAAATTAACAATCCTCAAGACCAGATGTGTTTAGCCCGTGCCATCGTCGTGGGACAAATGTATACCAACAAGAACGATACGGCAGAATGGAAAAGAGCCTGGAAAACTATTCAACAATCGGACCGAGCCAAACAAAGAAGTGAAGCAGAACTCCTGTTACAGCAAGCAGGGATATCCAAAGACACCCCTTGTGGCATTCCAGAAATGCAACAATTGCAAGACGTCTTGGCTCCACGTTACACCTTGAAAGTACACCCTCAAGAAGTGCGTGGTCCACTTTTGTTTCGAGGCCACGATTTCAAAGACGGAAAATACATTCACGTCTATCATCACGATGGTCATTTTGATACCATTACCAGTATCACTGGATTTCTGAAATACAGTTACTACTGTGAAAAATGTGACTATGGTTATAACAATCGAGAACAACACAAGCATTGTGGATCAAAATGTGAGGGATGTTTGGCCTCACAACCTTGTCTGGACCAAGGACAAGAAAGAGTGCATTGCCCTGTGTGTCAGCGCACTTTTGTCAGTCCTACCTGTTACCAACAACATTTGAAGATGCAAGGTTCACAGCAGAAAAGTGCTTGTCAACTCCTGAGATTGTGCCCTACTTGTGGACAAGGCATACGTACCAATAGTGCCAAGTTACACGTTTGTCGAGGGAAGAAACGATGTCACATTTGTCACCAAATCGTGGATTTGGAACACGAATGCTTCATTCAAAAATATCAACCCCGATCAGATGATACCCAGAAGAAAGGGAATTTTATCTTTTTTGATTTCGAATGCATCCAAGAAACTGGTATTCACATTCCTAATTTCTGCGTAGCTCACCGTGCGTGCGAGCATTGTATCCAAGAGCCCATCTTTAGTCATTGCCCTCACTGCAGCAAGATTCCTGGAGGACGTGAAAAAATCTTTCGAGGGTCAAACACGCTAGCCGATTTTGCCCAATGGATCCTTAACCCCATCGACGAAACGTGGAGTCCAGAAGACATCGAACGTTACGGCAATTGTCATCGCCATGCCACGGTCATGGCTCACAATTTCTCGGGATACGATGGGCAATTTCTGCTCAGATACTATGCGGAACAAAGTACCGAACGGCCTCAAGTGACTTTAAACGGAGTCAAAATTATTTCTATGCAAGTAGGACAAGTACAGTTTAAAGATTCAATGTGTTACTTGGCCATGCCTTTGAGTCGTATGCCTAAAACGTTTGGAATGACAGAATTGGCTAAAGGTTATTTTCCACACTTTTTTAATACCGAAGCCAATCAACATGCCGTTCTACCACATTTGCCTGAGGCTGACGACTACGACCCCGACAACATGCGCACCGAACAACGAGAAGCTTTCTATGCTTGGTACCAGACTCACGCCTCGGACCCCTTTGATTTTCAAGAAGAAATGTTAAAGTATTGTCGATCTGACGTGGACATTTTACGACGTTGTTGTGGAAAATTTCGAGAATTGTTCATGGAGTACGGAGGGATCGATCCTTTGAAAGAAGCTTGTACTATTGCCAAAGCGTGTTCTTTAGTGTACCGAAAACGCTTTATGCCTGAAAATACTCTAGCGGTCATCAGTCCTCAAACGACAAACTTTGTCAAACGTCAATACTCGGTCAAAGCCCTACGCTGGCTCCATTACTTGTGCGACAAGGAAGACAAATGGATCCAACACGCTCGCAACGGAGGAGGCGAAAAGACCATTGGAACGTATTCGGTAGATGGCTGGGACTTAGAAAATCCTCAGATCGTGTACGAGTTTAACGGATGCTTATTTCACGGATGTCCTATGTGCTACTCTCAGCGTAACACCAAAAATCAGTTTTTACAACGAACCATGGAAGACTTGTACCAGACCACGTGTCAGCGACGTTTGAAGTTAGAACAACAAGGATACCAGGTAGTGGAAATGTGGGAACACGAGTACGATCAGCGTTTGAAAACCGATCCCGAGTTTAAACGCATCGTAGAAAGTTACAAGTTGGTGGACCCATTGAACCCCCGGGATAGTTTGTACGGAGGACGAACGAATGCCACTTGTTTGCTGTACCAAGCGGACGAGGAGAAGGGAGAAGAAATCAAATACTTGGACGTGTGTTCGCTGTATCCTTACGTGTGCAAATATTGTCACTTTCCCGTAGGGCATCCAGAATTGATGACAGAACACATTGACTTGGACCACATTCGACAGTACGAAGGATTGATCAAGTGTAAAGTCTTACCACCCACAGACTTGTACCATCCCGTTTTACCTCACCATTGCCAAGGAAAACTGATGTTTCCTTTGTGTCGCACATGTGCCGAAACGTGCAACCAAGACCAACCTTGTCATCACACTCAGGAAGAACGCGCCTTGACAGGAACGTGGGTGAGCGTGGAATTGTTTAAAGCTCTGGACCTGGGATATCAACTGTTAGAAGTGTACGAAATTTACCACTTTCCCAAAACACAACAATACCGCAAGGGCGACGAGAGACAGAAAGGTATTTTTGCAGACTACGTGGATGCCTTTTTAAAACTAAAACAAGAAGCTAGTGGCTATCCTTCCTGGTGTCACACTCCCGAAGACCAAAAGATATTCAAAGAAAAATATCGGGAGCAGGAAGGTATCACTTTAGACCACATCGAGAAAAATGAAGGAAGGCGATCGTTTGCCAAAGTGATGCTCAATTGTTTGTGGGGTAAAATGGCACAACGTCCGTCTTTACCCAAGACGGAGTATTTGTCCGAGATATCTCGCTACTTCCAGATGATTCACGACCCAACCAAAGTCATGAAACACGTGGACGTCATTCGTGAGGACTTGATCTTAGTCAATTACGAAGAAGAACTAGACTTTGTAGAAGCCGACAAATTTGGAAATGTCATCATTGCGGCTTACGTGACAGCCCACGCTCGCTTAAAATTGTACGAAGTGTTAGAACTGTTAGGAGATCGCGTGTTGTATTTTGACACGGACAGTTGCATCTACATTCACCGACCGAACCAGTGTAACCCTGTCATCGAAGGAGACCGTTTAGGAGCCTGGACCGATGAACATCCCGACGACAAGATTCTATGTTTTGCAAGTGGCGGTCCTAAAAATTACGGCTACGAATACCGAGACCCACAAGGAGAAATGCACACCGAATGTAAAGTGAAAGGATTGACTCTTAATTATCGCACCAGTCAAGTGGTGAACTTTGACGTACTACAAGAAGCCTTGCAGTCGGGACAGGATGAAACGTTTCAAGTGACTACCCACGAACCGCACAAGATTGTCCGTTTACCCACACACCAAATTGTTAGCCGACCTTTGGAAAAAGTCTACCAAATCGTGTACCAAAAGAGAGTACGACTTCCCAATCACTTTACTCTACCGTACGGTCACGTCGAAATTGAGCAGCATATAAAAAGGGACATCGTCCACGATCAATAGTTCATTTGTCACTACAACGGCACAGCGACAAGAAGATGAATCCATTTAAACAGACATCATTCAAATTTGGGGATTGTAAAACAAATGTACCTTCCCCGAGTGTGAAAAGTACTGGATGGATAAGACCCATGCATTGCAACGGAAGTTGTCCGGAAGGAAACTGTAAGTGTCCTTGCGGTATGCACTGTAATTGCGTTACAGAGTGCGATGGTGAACCGTACGATTGCAGAGATGCCAGGCGCTGTGACATTAGCGATTCAGCTGGATATCGTGGGAACTTTGCTATGACTACTACCCCTATATCTACCCTGGAAAGTGATGCTGTGCGTGTCAAACCCGAGGGATGCGAAAGCGGTGCGACACGTTATCGTGGACTCCTAGGAATTTCACCGTACCTACATCGAACAGAAGTGAGGAGAGTCGAATATTCGTTCCCGACGAGTTTGCCTGAATATTGTCATTTCAAAAGTCGATTCCAAACCTTCAAAGATAAATGGCCAAAATATCTGCCTGGACCAACTCCTGAAGAATTAGCCAGAGCCGGATTTTTCTACTAGGGCGAAGGGGATAAAGTCAAGTGTTTCAGTTGTGGTGTATCCATTTACGAGTGGGAACAGAAAGATTCCGCTTACTTGGAACATGCTCGATGGTCTCCGAATTGTCAATACCTACTTTTAGTAGGACCTAGTGATTGGAAGTGACACTACTGTTCCATGTCGTGTAACACACCTAGACCAGTATATAAACCCTCTCTAAAACATTATATTCAAGGATTACCACACGAATTGCAAGAGAAGATCTACAAGGACGTTTGGCAAGGTCTTGCTAAAGAAAAATCGCAATGGGTGACTGTAGAACTTTTGTGTCGTGAAATTCACAAGAGGCAAGTGACAAAAATTAACCAACGTGTTAGATTTCTCTGGATTAAGGGTATTTTTTTGCTCTGTTACCAATTTACTACGTTTACCTCTGAAGATGCTTTGATCCTTCTTAACCGTTACCCTGAAAGGCAGTGGGACGAAATTACACGTTATATTAATCACTTTCGCTTTTGGAGCAAATTTAATTCTATGTTTAATTCTGGGTTGAATCTACACTGATAGTCTTCGACCTAAAGAAGTATAAAAGAGAACGGCCATGCCACAACCTTTATCAGTTGTGATCCAACAGATTCCGTGGAAGGATATCAATGAGAAGATTCACACGGTGAAAGATTACGAACACTTATTACAAGAACTATACCCTATGAATTGGGGTCGACGTGTAGTGTGTGTTTTAGTGACTTGCTTTCTGGGATTTCGTTTACCTGCCGATTCCTTGTGGACACTTTACGAACACTACCTATCAAAAAAATAAGACAGTATGGTGGTTCCTTTAAATGTCCACGAGAGACTTATTCTGTTCAAAGCCTTACGCTTTCATCTGGATACGTCTCGACCTTTCCAAGAAAAAAAGATTCGTCAACTTTTACCTACGGAAGCAGTGTACGAAGATGTGTGTGTAGCTTGTGATTTACACCCTCATTGGACAGATGTACGTGACTCGAAAAGTTGGGATTTTGAGGCTTGGACAAACGAAGCATCCCATTATGCCCAAGCGTTGTGTTCCTAAAATTCATCGTCGTGTGAAAAAAGTCACTTTTAATCCTGTGTTAGTAACAGTACCAGAAGAAGAAGAAGAAAAAGAATCTATCACCCAAGACAATCCTTCTGTTCAAGACAGAACTGTCATGGACATTCCCCCACAAAGACCCTTTCGAGAAGACACCTATGTGACTGTACCCCCTGTAGAGACTATAAGAACATTACATACTACCTCTAGGACACCTTCGTTACCCAAACCATTTTGTACAGGGAGTTGTTTATTTGCCACTTTGATCGTTTGCCTAGGTATTTTATCCCTGTATTTATCCATTTGGCTTTTATGTTTTCGTGTTGTTCAAATTTAAACATGCATTGAAATAAACGTGTCTTGAAAAAAGTATAAAAACCTCTTGTCTTGTCTGTTTTTGTGTCAATACTGTCATACCACTACACGACTATGGCTCACTCTACTCTTTCTACTACTCCTTCCTCCTCCACATTCAAAGTCATTGACGAACACTTAGATTCTGCTAGTTGGAAAGCCTTGTATCTTCGTCATCCTTTTAACATGTTAATTGCTGGACCGAGCGGTTCAGGCAAAACCGAATTTGTCAAACGTTTGATCGAACATAAACATCATTTGATCGATCGTCCACCTCAACGCATCGTGTGGTGTTACAAAGAGTGGCAATCGGCATACAGCCTCTTGCAAGAAAGTCAAGGTGATTCCATTGTGTTTGTAGCAGGCATTCCTAAAGAAGACGAGGGGATCGTGTCTGACCCTAGTCAAACTCATTGGGTCATTTTTGACGACATGTTAGGAGAAGACGAAGAAGAAATTAAACTGTGGTTTACACGTAAAGGGCATCATCGTAATGCCAGTGTCATTTACATTACACAAAATTTATTTCAACAAAGTAAAGCCCATCGTACCATTAGTCTCAATGCTCATTACGTGGTCTTGTTTAAAAGTCCTCGAGATAAATCACAAGTGCAAGTTTTAGCCAAACAGTTAGGAACACCTTGGCTAACTCATGCGTACGATGATGCCACTGAAACGCCACACGACTATTTACTCGTGGATTTAAAACCCACCACCCCTGATTATTTGCGATTTCGTACCGATTTGTTTCACGACTGGTGTCAAGACGGAGGACCTGTCGTGTACACGTCCTCCTCGTCGACATAACACTATGAACCACTAAAAAAATCTATAAAAACCTTGGGTTACTTTGACCTTGTCTCATACATCGTCAACATGACGTCCCTTCAGTCTCATCTTCCCATCAAATTGATTCGTGCCTTGTACGGCATCAGTCGCGAAAAAAATCCACAAATACGTGCTCACGTCTTAGAAGCCAGTCTCAAAGAAGTCTTACGATGGTTTACGGTGACAGCACGTCAAATACTGCAAGGCATCATTCACATTCTACATCAAACCAAACGCTTTTTTGACAGAAACAAAGTAGCCTTGACGCAACTGGCCAATCCTCGCATCGACACTCACACCAAAAAGCAAATCATATTGAAACCTGGAGGTAGTGGTTCTCTAGGAGGTGTCATCATTCGTTCCCTTTTAAAATGGGATCCCAATACTCCCAAAGTTCACCCCAAGAAGAAAACAAAAAAAGTCAAACAAACCCCTAAGAAAAAGAACAAGGGTGCCAAGACCAAAACACAGAAAAAGAAAAGTCCACAGACAAAAGCGGTCACCCGCAAGAAAGGCACTTCGGCCAGGACACAACCTTATCTTCGTCAACCACGACCTGTAAGAAAAGATCTACAAGGACGTTTGGCAGGGACTACGTTGCCAGTAGCCTCAGGGGCTGTCACTTCTCCGTTGCGGGTGATGCCAGCCAAACCCAATTTGACACCCGTTTTTCCTAATTTGATGAAACATTGGAAATCTGCGTCTCCCAAAACGTCTCCTCCACCGGAGACACCCTCGTCCACATTAGCGGCAGTAGCAGCTGCTCACAAAGTACCTGCCCCGAAAGTGAAAGTCCAAGAAAGATCTGGCATGTTAAAGAGTTTACTAGATTTGTCCAAACAAGAACTGTCCCGATTGAGTCCGTTGCGAACCCCTTCACGACGTGTGTTACCTGCCATGAAGTTGATACGACGCAAAGATAATCAGTGGCGTCGCATTCCAGTATAAAAATATGACTTGAAGACCACGACGTCAATCAGTATTTTTTCTGTACCACTACTGAACACTCAAGAATGACTCCTCAAAAACGTGCACACCATCACTACCCTCGATTTTCTGCTGCCCAAAAAGGAACTGGAAAAAGAGAATCTCGTCATCGTACCAAAGGCTTAAAAACCAAACATCGACGTCATCCCTTTCAAAGACGTAGTCCTTTAAAGAAAAAGAAGAGACACCAAAAAGGAGGATCCTTTGACAATTTTGGGAAACACATTGTTACCTT
This sequence comes from Unio pictorum, assembly GCA_030141615.1. Lineage (NCBI taxonomy): Eukaryota > Metazoa > Mollusca > Bivalvia > Unionida > Unionidae > Unio > Unio pictorum. The sequence goes on along the minus strand of JARLTB010000013.1, from coordinate 7,469,645 downwards.
TTTGACGAAGCGGTAGTTCCCCAAAAAGTAGATAAAAGAGAGTGTGTACCAAGTCATTGACACCAGTGATATTGTGAAACGAACAAGCAAAGATGTCACCTCGCAGAAAACATTCACTCCCCAAGGGAAAGAAAAGGAAAGGACTACCTCCTCGTTTAGCCAAACACGGAGACGTGTTGTCTGTCCTGTCCAAAGCCTCTCCACTCATGCGAAAACAAATCATTAAAGCGGCCTCCAAAGATGTCATCGATACCGTGTGCGAATGTTGTTTGAATGTCTTGAAAGGCACGATACCTTTGTCTCCACACCAGAAAAAATGCTTAGCCAAACATCGACACGTTCTTCGTCAAATGGTTCAAAAGAAAATACCCATTCGTCAAAAGAAAAAGATGTTGGTGCAACGCGGAGGATTTTTTTCCCTTTCTTATTCCTATGTTGACAGGATTAGCAAAAGCCGGCGCAAGTTTATTGCCAGGTATGATACAAGGGTTGCAACGAGGGGTCCCCCAAAGTTGATCCTTCCAGAAGATAAAAGGGATCCATGGAGCACCACGATCTCAGACGTAACCTTTGGAAGCCCATGGAAGGACGAAAACTGACTTTGGTTCCTTACAAACGATGGATGGAATACCATCGTTGGCAAGAACAACGTACCCCCCATTTACCACCCAATCCTGATTTGAACGAGATGTCCCAATTACAACACGAATTGCAATCCTTGATGCATCGCCACGATTTGTCCGAAACCGAAAAATCGCAAAAGTACGGTCAACTTCTGCAACGACTACAACTCTTTCATCGAAAAGCTGTGGAACAAACAGCTCTACCCACACTGTCCGATTTGAAGGCACTAATGAATAATCCGTCGCCTTTACCCTCTACAGTAGCCAAAACAGACGTCACCCCACCATTACCCAAGGAAGAAAAAGAACCCCATGATCTCTTTCAAACACCCACTGCTACTCCCATTCCGAGTAAGATTGCCGCTTCCTTATTGACCCCTTCTCCCACGCCCCAACGAGAAGAACTCAAAACTTGGGTTAAAAAGATGATGGCTACTCCTGCTTCAACAGAAGTGAAAAAGAAAGAAAGGAAACCAGAGGTGAGAAAAGAAAAGAAGACCAAAGCTATCTCATTACCTCCGCCACCACCACCACCACCACCAGTACCCTCGACGTCAACTCCTGTGGCACATCGGACACGTAAAACCGTTTCCAAACAACCCCCATTTCGTCCCACCCAAAGCAATATCCTCGAAGAGTGGGTCACTTATTAACCTAAACCATGGAGAAGGTATTAGCCAGCATTTACTACGATCCAGCTCACCCTGCAGGTTACGGAGGCATTCAGAAATTGTATCGTGCTGCCAAAACTCGCCTGAAAAAGCTCCGTTTACCAGCAGTACAACGATGGTTACAAGAACAAGCGACGTACACTTTACACAAACCCATTCGACGAAAATTTCACAGAAGTCGCACTCAAGTGGAAGGTATCGATCATCAATGGCAAGCCGATTTAGCTGATGTCTCTCATTTAGCCACCTACAATCGTGGCTACAAATATTTGTTTTGTGTCATCGACGTCTTTTCTAAATTTGCCTGGGTCGTACCATTGACATCCAAATCGAGCGGAGAGTTAGTACGAGCTTTGCAACTGGTGTTGAAACAAAGTGGTCGTCACCCTCTTCGATGGCAAACCGACAAAGGTACCGAATTTCTGAACCAAGCTTTCCAACGAGAATTAAAAAAACGTGACATTCATTTTTTCACCACCGAAAATCCTGAAACCAAAGCCAGTATTGTGGAACGTTTTCAACGTACCTTGAAAGAACGCATGTGGAAATATTTTACGCATCAACACACTCTCAAGTACATTGACGTCTTACCACACTTAGTTCAAGCCTACAATCAATCTTACCATAGAAGCATTGGACGTTCCCCACAAGAGGTGACACCTGACAACGAAGTAACTGTTTTTGAGCGTCTGTTTGGTACGTCCCGAACGAGGGTTGTCCCCAAGAAAGGTAGAGAAGTGTTAACCCCGGGAGATTGGGTACGCATTGGTAAAACCAAACGCACTTTCGACAAAGGTTACTTACCCAATTGGACCACCGAATTGTTTCGTGTTACTGAACGAGTGCGTGGCCGTCATCCTGCCGTCTATAAATTGGAAGACATGAACGGAGAAGTATTAAAAGGAACGTTTTACTTGCCTGAGTTACAACGTGTCACCAAAAAAGAAGACGACGTGTACGACATTGAAAGCATTCTCGAACGAAGAACCCGTAAAGTAGGAAAACGTCGTGTCAAAGAAGTCAAAGTACGTTGGAAAGGATATCCTCCTAGTTTTGATTCTTGGATTGACGCTTCGCAAGTCATCGACTATAAAAAGAAGTGACCATCATGCCCTTCAATACAGCTTCAGCAACCACAGTGACTACTCCTTCACCCACGTCATCTCTGCAAGATTTACAAAAGCAACCCTTGTGGGTTTGGTGTGGAGAACGTGTCCCTAAAACGCAAATCGTCTTTTTCTGTCAAATCTTTGTGGTGTATTGTGTCATTGGTGCAGCCATTGCTAATTTGAGTTTGCAACAAGGAGACAAACAATTGTGGACCATTTTACTCAGCAGTTGCATCGGATATCTTCTTCCCAATCCTTCCCTGAAATACTCTTACAACGGGAACAACAATAACACTATTGGGAGCCTTGCGTCCAACGTTAGTCATTCTCCTGACAGTCACCCTTCCAATCACAATCCTCTTTTAGACACTCCTTTAACCTCGAGTGACTCCTCGGACAGAAGAACATTGGAATTATGAACAACACTATTAACCAATTTTACTTAACGTTACCCAGTGACAGTTCCATGGAGGTGTTTCCTAACAACACGTTGTGCTGTTACACGGCTAAATTACCTCAAACCATGCATTTGGATCAAGATGGTCATTGGGAAGTGGCTTTAGTGGAAATAATACACCCGACACAAATCAAAAACATCGTCGAAAATCAAAACACTTTTACAGTTGAAGTGTATGACGAGCAATTGCAAAAAGCCTTAGACGCACGAGGTAAAGGTGGCGAAAAGAAATCAGATGGACCCAAAACTAATGTCCTGTCCACTCATAAGTTCGTCATTCCTCCAGGTTATTATCTTAGTGGTCAACATTTAGTGAATACGATTGTAACCAGGTTCAATGTTGTGTTTGGTAAAGCCATGGAGTCCTTTGCAAACTCAAAAAACCCAAAAAGTGTGACCATTGAGTACTATTCAGTGTCTCGTCGACTCATGATGACATTTTCAGAGGATAAAATGATGGCCATTACTTTTTGTCCTGAATTGTTTGATATTTTAGGTGGAGACGTCGAGTTGCTCAAGAAAAAAAAGCAAATAGTACAACCCATAACCACTAACATGGAGATTGAAAAACATTTTAAATTCCCTATAGAATTGAACCAAGGTCTCAACTTGATGTTTGTGTACTCCGATGTGGCAGAGTACAACGTGGTAGGACACACCTCTGCACCGTTACTGCGTGTCATTCCTTTGAAAGTGGATTCTGGCACTGCCGATAAAGAGGAAGGTGGAAATACCAATCACGTTCACCGTGAATTTGTACATCCTCATTATTTACCCGTCAGTAAGTCGTATTTCGACAGTGTCAACATTTCTATAAAAGGAGAACTAGGTCAAAATATTCCATTTACCAAAGGGAAAGTCACAGTGAAACTCCATTTTCAAAAACGATTCTCGAACAACTGAAAAAGTGATGTATCCTGTGTACCAAGGAGTCACTCGACAACGAGGACATGGTTTAGGAGATATGTTTAAATCAGCCTTTCGTTCCGTGGTCCCTGTTTTGAAACCGATGGTGACACGAGGATTGCATGCCTTAAAAGATGCCGCATTGACTCACGCAAAGATTTTCTTCACAATGTTCTCATTGACAAACAAAACCCTAAAGAAGCTTTTTTGAGAGCAGGCAAAAATGTCTTGCTTCAAACGGGTAAAGAGATTTTGGGTCGACGAGAAAGTCCTATAAATGCCCTGAACGGTACCGAGTCTGACATTCCTGCTTCCCTGACGACACAGCAAGGACAAGGTAGAAAGCGACGACGAAGGCACCCTTTCAAAAGTCTCCGTACCTCTAAAGTGAGAAAGACGAAGAAAAAAAGAACCGTTCGAGACTTAGACATTTTTGATTATTAAAAGTAAAAAACACATAGAGACTGAGAGAAAAAAATGATGCACCAAGAATCTTGTGCCTGTTCCAAGTCGGAACTAGATCTCTTTGCCATGCCACCCACGATGATGACCATGCAAGAAGCCCAATGGGTTGAATTTCATCCCGTCTCCTCTTTGACGGATTCAGCTCCCATCGAGTTTGAAATCAAAGGACAACCCGAAGATTACATTGATCTCAACAACAGTTACTTGTATTTGAAAGTGAAAGTGATTAAAACGAACAACACCGATCTAGCAGCCGATGCCCGAGTAGCTCCCGTCAACAATTTCATGCATTCTTTGTTCAGCGAAGTGGATTTGTACATGAATAACAAACTGATCAGCAGTAGCACGGATACTTACCCTTACCGAGCGTACCTCGAAAATCTCTTGACGTGCGGAAAAGAATCCAAGAACACTCATTTAGATGCTTGTGTGGTATGGAAACCTGACACCGCAGATAAGTTTAACGACACAGACTTGTCCGTAGCAGCAGCAGCTGCTGAGGGCGGCAATCCTGCCATTCCTGCCGATCCTCACAATGTGGGTTTTAACGAGCGTCGAAAGAAAATTCTGCGAGGACGTAATTTAGAACTGTTCGATCGTTTGCATTTGGACATGTGGTTTCAAGAGAAGTATTTGCTGAACGGAGTAGATATTCGCTTGAGACTGAATCGTAGCAGTGCTGCTTTCCATTTGATGGCTGATGTCAACGAATACAAAACCATCATCCAAGAAGCCAGGTTATACGTGCGTCGTGTGGAAGTGTTACCTAAAGTGGGAAATGATATCAGTCACACTTTGAGCAGAACGACAGCCAAGTATCCGATACGACGCGTGGAAGTCAAAACTTTCACCATTGCCAGGGACCTAAGATCCAAGATCGAAGATCATCTGTTCCAAGGACAGTTGCCCAAACGTTTATTCCTTGGTATCGTCAGCAATGCAGCCTTCAACGGTGCCTGCACTGAAAATCCTTTCCAGTTTAAGCACTACAGAGTATCCAAAATCGAAGTCAGTCGCGATGGCAAAACTTTGTGTACTAGACCCTTCGAACCCGACTTTAGCGACCTGAAGAATTACTTGAGGTCGTACTTGTCGCTGTACGAAGCCACAGGACAATTAGGAACCAACACCAGTCACGGTATTTCCTACGACGACTATGCAAGAGGTTACACTTTGTGGGCTTTTGATTTCACTCCAGACCAAGGCAGCGACGAGGGACATTTCCACCCTATAAAATCTGGGCAGATACGTGTGGAACTTCAGTTTGCAGAGACTCTTCCCGAAACGGTAAATGTCATTCTGTATGCTGAATTCGATAATACCATAGAAATCAACAGTTTGAGAGAAGTCATTCTAGACTATTAGACACTATGGAAAACCCTTGTACTTCTTTGAATAGTGGAGAATCCATGGAATGGGAGGTTACAGAGAAAGCAAACCCTCAAGACCAAAAAGAAGAAGTAGTGATCATGCAATCCAGATGGCCAGAACAGGAACAACAGTTAGTGGTTTGTTTTGCACAACACTTGGAAGATAAAATGAGGGACATGATTAAAAAAGATTGTTATGGATGTCAAATCGATCATCCCAGTCAAATTCAACACGATAAATGTATGATGATGAGTCAAGAAGAAAAATTGGACGATTATCTGAACGAAGCTTGGAGTCTCATCTCCGAAGAAGACGTGTTACTTCAGTGGTATAAAGACTTGTGTGCTCATTCCTCTCCTCCATTGTTTGCTTGAGAAATCGATCGCATCGAAGCTCTCTTGGCCCAGAGTAAAGAGACGAAGCAAACCATCAGTTACTTGTCAGACCGTTTCAAACAAAAAGTCTGGATTGAATTGATGACTTATCATCACCTGTGAAAAAAAGGGAAAAAAAACAACAAGGCTACACAACAAAAAAAATGGATACCTGGGAACTTTATTATCTTTTGAACCGTAGTTCGTACACTGCTTCTTGGAATCCTGTGGTGTGTGCTAAAGATGAACTACCTCATCGCAAACCTCAAGAGAATCAAGCTTATGTCATCAACACAGATGACAGTCATCTTCCAGGAACTCACTGGGTAGCTGTCTACTTTCCTCAAGAGGGTTGTGCGGAGTATTTTGATTCGTATGGATTGCCTCCTTTCGAAGATGATATCATTGACTTTATGAGAAGAAATGCCCAGACGACACGATTCAATAATGTGAAATTACAAAGCACAGATTCTATGGTGTGTGGACAATATTGTATCTATTATCTGCATCATCGCAGTCTTGGATATTCTTTAGAACATTTAGTGACTTATTTTGATCGTCATTCGTCTCGAAACGATGACAAAGTAGATCGATGGTTTTGTGACCATTATGGCTATATGTTGTCTTTAGCTAGGAAACGTAGTGTACATCAATCGCCCAATGACTTCCAACAGTGGAAATCTCAATTTAATTCACAACGTTGTCAACCATGTCAAAAGAGATTGTATTAGTGTTATGGAAGAAAAAAAAATGTTTGTTATTTGAAAAAAATTGTGTTTTGTGAGTTGTTTTGTTATTTGAATAAAAATGTTGTGTTTTGAAACCAAATAGTCTGTCGTTTGTTTTACATTTGTATTCATATAAATGCTCTTTGACTTTTCTTTCTACCCCTCACATCAAACTATCCCAACGTTTCAAAACCCTAAACCGCAGAGGGGTGTTTTCCATCACGTCCGCGCTTGAACCATATAAAGCAGGGGTAGTCTCCAGTCTGGCCATAGATTTAAGCTCTCCAAAGGAAAAACTACAGGCGTAATCTTCTCTCCAAGACACAGATACAATATTAGTCCACCTACACTCTTTATACAAGGAGACCTAATAAAATTTGAAAAAACAGTAAAATTCCTGGGAATGCTCTATGATCAGAACCTCACCTGGAAACAACATATTAACGAACTAATTATTAGATGCAACAGGGACATAACCCTACTCAAAAACATTAAGGGTCTAAAATGGGGAGCAGACCAGGACACTCTACTAATCATATATAGAGCCCTAATTAGATCCAAACTGGATTACGGGTGCCAATTGTATGCCACTGCAAACATCACACATCTAAAGAAACTTGACAAAATACAAACACAAGCCCTTAAAATATGCACAAACAGCAGAAAACATACATCAATAGAAGAAATGCAAATACTTACAGGAGAATCACCACTATCGCTTAGGAGAGAAGAACTAACCCTACGATACGCAGCACGATTATCTATTCACCAAGCAAATCATCCGACAAGAATAACAATCAACAAATGTAACATCCCATTTAGCAGAAAACTAGTCCCACGCCCTCCGTCTGGAAAAATCATACACATATTATGTAAAGAAATGGAAATTGGTAAGCTCCAAGCGGAAATTATCACATTTCCAGACAAAACTCCATGGAACAACAAAAAAGCAAAGATCAACACTACAGCCCTAAACTTCGGGTCTAAAGAAATAAACCCTCATGAAATAAGATCCAAAATCCTACAGAATCTGGAGGAAAATTACAAGGATTAAGCAGCAGAGAGGGTGAGCCGGACAACATTTTTAAACAAGTTTTCACTGAAATCAGGCTTCTACGGCCAAGATGTGGTGAATCGGATACAAGTTTTCAATGAAATCAGGCAAATAAATCATTGATTAGGCAAAAAAAAAATCAATGAAATCAGGCAAAAAATAATAATGAAAAATCAATGAAATCAAAAACTTTTCAAGAGATTACAACGTCGTTGTCACTCACCCTCTCAACCGAATATTTGATCCAGTCCGATACGATATCGTGTCCGAGGGTCATGTAAATTTATTGTTACAAATCCGTGTGGGGCAGACTGAGCATGACTAAAGAAATTTCTAAATTGATTGAAGTCCATATCGGAGCACCATGTCTGCCAAATATTTCGTAGCGTATGTGTATCAACTCCATTAAACACACACAACACATTACAATTATCGCGAATCACTTTTGGTATTTGAGTGTATCGTTGAGTGACATAGATCACATCAGTGTTTTTGTGCCTGCCTCGGGAAAATATTCTAGCAGGATTTTTTTGTTTATCTAACATTACATCGTCGTATACTACCATGTTGTTAATACTTCCATCAAGATCTTCTACTGATGGTGCCTCGTCAATATCGGTTATAAATTCAATAACATCCTCACCAGCAATCTCTGAAGCGTTTTCATTAAAATCTTTTAGCACTTCATAGCATTTTTGGTCGTCTACGCTAGGGGCAATTAAATACAACTTATCCCACTTCATCCATCTCATTATTAAATTGAGCAACAATTGCGTTTTACCGGATCCAGATGGCCCGATTATAATTGCGCGGATAGAGTTTGGTAGCGCTGCATGATGCTTCACTGGTTCTCTTGTTTTAGTCGCTGAAAAATCAATTATATTCATATCTCTATACATAAATTATGGATCTATATTGTGTGAAGTGTAAGGCGCGTACTGGCACAGATGACTTGACGACGATTACAAGTAAAAATAACCGATCAGCGCTTTCTGGTAAATGCGTACAGTGTAGTACAAAGAAATTTAGATTTGTTTCTAAACCCAAGGAACCCAAGGAACCTTTAAAAAAAAACGAGGAGGTGATATCGCAGCCAAGCTAGCAAAACTCCCTGGAACCCCATGGGCAAAATACCCCGGAGAAAAACACCTTCCAGGATATAGCTACTGTGGACCGGGAACAAGACTTGATATCAGACTCAATGATCAAAATCAGCCCCGACCCGGTGAAGAACCAATAAACGCCATTGATAAAGCCTGTCACCTTCATGATGTTGCTTATAAAAGCAGCAATTTGCAACACAGGCATCTAGCAGATGTGAAATTAATTCATGCGTTGAATGCCATCCCTGATAAATCCTTCAAAGAAAAATTGGCTTCATTTTTGATCAAATCGGCTATGAAAAGTAAATTGATGTTAGGTGCTGGTAATTAATAACAACATGGAATCTATTTATTACTCCCCAAGAGGATACTGGAGGGGTAAATCAGCAATCCATAAACTCGCTAGCGCTGCAAAAGTGAAAAAAATCACTGCGGCTCATTGGTTATCCAAACAGGCACTATGGCAAATTTATCTACCACCGCCTAAACAAATTAATGTCTCGCATTTTGATGTGACTGTTCCTAATGAAGTTCATCAGGCTGATCTATTATTTTTGCCACATGACCACGGTTACAAATACGCATTAACTGTAGTTGATATTGCAAGTCGATACAAAGAAGCAGAGCCGTTAAAAACAAAATCGGCCACTGAAGTAGCTTCTGCATTTGAAAGGATTTATCGACGAGGTCCTCTGCACTGGCCAAATCTATTACAGGTTGATCCCGGCAAAGAATTTCAGGGTGCAGTGTTATCTACAATGAAAAATCATAATGTCACCATACGACGAGGGCATACTGCGCTACATCGCGATCAGGCAATTGTAGAACGGTTTAATAAAACCCTTGCTGAGCGGTTATTTGGATATCAATACGCAAAAGAATTCATCCAAGAAAAAAGATCCCGTGAATGGGTTAAAAGGTTACCAGCTGTGATTACTGCACTGAATAACGAGATTACTAGAACAATCAACATGAAACCTATCAATGCGATTAAAAAGAAGTCAATACCTGAAAAACCACAAAAAGATTTTAGCGTTTCCCAACCAATTCTTGGTAGTAATGTCATTGTGAGATATTTATACGAACCAGGAGAGCTTGAGGGTGGCAGAAAAAGAGCTACTGATCCTATTTGGAGTGTTACTGCACACAAGATATCTAGTATAACACGATCTACGGGTAGACCTCCAGTCTATAAACTGGATTCAACTGCCCCTCAACGGGGGTTTACTAGACAACAATTACAAGTGATACCTGAGGATACTCAATTACCACCGCATGGGCTTAACTAGCACCCTTGCGTCTATTGCACTCAAGACAAGTCAACATCACATTGTTTCTGACATGACCGAGACTATTATTTTTTCTGTCAACGGTGAATTGGCGAGGATCCTTATCCGAATACTGCCAACGCATTATACAATTGCAACTTGCGCAGTGATTATTCTGTTGTTTCTTCAAAGTGATTATTAATTCAGCATCAATGTCAAATTCTCGTTGTTTTTTTTGTCCTGTTGTTTGTAACCGGAGAGTTTTTTATCAATCATTTTAATATCAATATCATCTATTGTGGTGTCATTATCATCGAAAACAATTCTTCGAAGTTGATTTATTTTTCGTACTCTGGATACTGAAAGATAGACTAAATTCGACCATTCTATGCGATTATCTACCATCCAAACAATTGTATCCGATATAGTCAATCCCTGTGAAGAGTGTATCGTCGCTGCGTATCCTAGCGTCCACGGGGATTTATTAGCACGCAATGCATCTTCAACGACATTGATATCAACCAGCACAATATCATTTAATACGAGAATCTGCTTTTCACTCTGTCCTGGAATATCAACTTCAATGTTCTGTTTTCGTGTATCTGATGGCCTATAACAAAGAGGCACTGGAAGCGTTGCAAATTTTTGTTTATGCAATTCAAATAATTTCATCTGAAGTGTATCCCTGACTATTTTTCTACTTGCAATGATCAAATCATTTGGTCTCCACATTTCCCAGAAATCATTCATGGGAGTTTCCGAAATTATTTCACGGGCTATTTCACACTGGATTCTATCCGGTTGTAATCTAATTAATTTCTTAAACTCTTTTAATTCATTATCAAGTGATCTATGATCAGTATCAATTTCTTCATAGTAGTCTACAAAACCCTTTAGCCATTCATGGGGAGATGCACCGACAAATGGTGGTGGTTGGCCGTGATCACCGCACATGACGATTTTTGTATTCTTCAATAACAACCACTCAAGAAATATTTTTAAGACATCTTCTGACACTGTGTCTATTTCATCCCAAATGATAATTTCAGGAATAAATTTCTCTCCCATGCGCTCAGGAGTCCATTTATCTCCTTTCCATCGGAAAAAACTATGATAGGTACAGGCATTTACCCCTCTCTGTATCATTTCTCTTGCAAGTCTGTGAGTCGGTGTTAGCACAATCATGTTAGAAACGCTAGCGTTTCTACGAAATAACTCAATTGCCCGGGTTGTTTTTCCTGACCCACCACAACCGTTTAAATAAACTGTTTTATACAGGCATATTGGATCAGAAATCGGTGGTGCACTAGAAAATTCTGAACACTGATTGCTTTCTAAGTAATTATTTTCAATGGTAACATCTGCTGATGGAATATAATCATGAATCATTTCTTTCTTAATTCTCCATGATCCCCAATTCTCGTTGCCAGTAGCCTTAAAATCAACCATTTTGCTGTTTATGTAAAATGAGTCAGTGGCAACTCTAACTGCGGTGGTAGGAAATTTATTAATCATCGAAAATAGATTAATAGAAGCATAACCGAGCATAGAAGCTCTCAAATGTGTGTACTGCGGATTGTATCCATCATTGTAAGTAACAATTGTACCCAATTTGGTTCCATCGGACATAAATGCGTCCTTACGATTGACATATAGGCCTTTATTCGTTAAATCCGCCATTACAAAATCGTATTCAGCGTTGTCTATAATCAATCGTGAAGAATATCTCGTATTGTCATCTTTGCCACCCTGAGTGAATTTACCGATTATTCTTCGTCCAAGATTTTTTGCTTCATTGTTTCTGATTTCAAATAACTGTTGGGACCAATCCATGATTTGTTGTTCATTAAAATCAGGAAACAGTTTTCGCTCTTCGCTAATTATTTTTTCTAGATCAGGTTGTGGTAACCAGACTGATTTCTGTGCTTGATAGGATATTATTGCTTCACTGACAATTAATGATTTTAACATCTTACAATCAATCATATACCGTAATAACACTATTGGCATCCAGTGTTTTTCAGACATGTGTTTACCAATCCAAAGATAACTACACGGATGAAGTCCTTCAGCGATTTCAAATGATACCACACAAGCGAATCCGGTTAAATCAAAATCAGGCAGTGGTCCATTAATAGCAACACGGGTCATTTCGTGTGTAGGGTGTCCAAATCGTTTGAAATATTTCTTGCATTCTCCATACCCAAGAAAACTTCCTGGATAACACGCAATCATATCAACTGAAATAACGGTATCAGCGGTGTATTTTGTATTCCATAATCCTCCATGGCCGTATTCAAGACAAGACAATTTGACATCTGATAAGAACTCACTTCGTGTTGGTTTCCACGCGTTTTTCTTTCTAGCAAAATGTGCTGCAATGGATGGTACTGTAAAACAGTTTGCTAATAATTGATCTTCGATTTCCTCCCCGTCCTCAGAAAACTCACTAGCCAGTTGTTTCATTTGATTATGCAGTTCTTCAGTACGATATAATTCTCCGTTGGGCTTTACAAACTGATCAAATCTACATTCTTCGTCTGAAGTGCTATGAAATAGCCACATTGACACAGGATCGTTTTTACTCAAATGGTAAATAGCATCAAATAATTTCTGCTCTGAAAAAAACTCTTCTGTTTGGGGGAGATATTTTACGGTTCTATCCCGTGGAAATATTGTTACTGCAGATGACCACGCGTGTGCGTTGTGATCAATAATTTCAATTGGGGTTCCTTTTTTTGATTGATATTTCGGTTCTTTTAATACTTCTCCGGTGATTGTTCTTACTGATATTGGAAATCTCAATGATGTTTCTAATTTAGTTATATCCTGAATTGTTGCCCCATGCTCTTTTACCGTGAACTCCCATTCGGTTATTTTTTTTCGTCTTAGATCAGTGAGTTTATTCCCCCGGGACGCATTTGTGAAGTGTTCTATTATTCGTTCTGCTACAAAATTAAGCCCTGTCGAATATTTCATGGGTGCTAGTTTTGCAATATCAGGTTTTTCATTGAGCGGATAGATCCCGTAAACAACTGCTGTGACAGGATAAGATCTTTCGTAGTAGGGTTTATCAATTCCGGTCAAAATTCCCGGTTTGGAATCCTGATTCACAGTGATAGTTTTTTTGCCCTTCAAGATGGGTTCAAATTTATCCCTAATAATCCATTTTCCATCCTCACGGATAATGAATTTGAGTCGGAAAAAATGATTTTCTTCCCCAAGACGTGAAATGATCACTGCTGCTTTTTCATCATTCATGGTAGCGTCAACAACACCATCAATTCGAAATGTTGACCAACAATAAGATGCTCCATCACGCTTGAATTCATTAAAACAGTCTCTGATGGCTTTATCAAGAATTTTATTCTTGGGTGTATTAGAAACTATATCAAGATTGAATTGAGCATCCTTCCAGGGTCCCTCTCTTGGACGTTTGTTACGTTGTTTGGGTCTATCGCGATTAAATTTAGGACTGATTTTCAATAATCTCTTAAACTCCTTCATGCCTCCGTCTCTTGGACGTTTTGGACGTTGTTTGGGTCTATCGCGATTAAATTTAGGACTGATTTTCAACAATCTCTTAAACTCTTTCATGTTTCCGTCTCTTGGACGTTTTGGACGTTTGTCACGTTTGTTTCTGTTTACTACACGTTTTTTGGGTTTATCGATATTAAATTTAGGACTGATTTTCAACAATCTCTTAAACTCTTTCATGTTTCCGTCTCTTGGACGTTTTGGACGTTGTTTCTGTCTATTGGACGTTTTTTTAGGTCTATCGATATTAAATTTAGTACTGATTTTCAACAATCTCTTAAACTCTCTATCGGTATTGAATTTAGCATTTTTCGAAGTCAATCTCTTGAACTCCTTCATGCTATACATAAAACAAGTATTTAAATGAAAGTTTTATATATAATGAACCAGTGCAAATGGCTCATGATGGGAAATGTAACCCCGTGTAACAAATCATGCAGAAAAAATGAGTACTGTAGGTATCATATGCAAAGTTTTCGACATGGGAGACTTGGTCCGTTACCCTGTATTCGATGTGGGGTTGGGGTTAAGGGAAGATCACAATTGTGTATTGATTGCGGTGGTAAGCGATATAGGGAATTGAAGCGTTATTATGATAAAAGAATCAAAAATGGACAATCCATCAGAAATTATGACCCTGAAAAAGTCTTTGACCCTGATAACGTCACTGACAAAATCATAAGAACTCCGCAAGACTACATCGAAAGGTTCTCCAGTGATGTAATCATTAAACCAAACAATGAATTAGACAAACAATAGAATAGTATATATGAACCAAGAATTCAGACCACATCCAGTGATTACAAATTATGAAGCATCCAGTGATGGTGTTGTAAGAAACCGTAGGCTGAAAAAACCGGTCGGTTTTGTGAGTAATCAAGGGTATTTGAGGTTTAGCGCTGGAAAGAAAACTTATCACAATCATCGTTTCGTGTATGAATGTTTTAATGGATTAATCAAAAATGGTTTTGTTATTGATCACAAGGATTCTAATCCAAAGAATAATTCTGTATCAAATCTGCAGGCTATCACACTGAGTGAGAATTCCAAACGAGGAGAGACTGGAAAATGCAAAACGGTTTGGAGGAGACCTGTGAAATCTTTGAATACAATAACTAACGAAGAGAAAATATTTCAATCAATAACCAGCGCCGGTAGGCACTTCGATATTTGTCCAACTTCTGTTCAAAGAGTTGCAGAGGGAGTTTGTCGATCGGCTATTTCAAAAGTGACGGGACAAAAAGTTCGATTTAGTTATGTATTTTTCAATTAGAGATATGTCATTGCTATAGAATAATGAATTCTGAAAACATGAATAGCATCATAGTTGAAATAGCAAAATTGAAAAATCAGGATATCAAACTATCAGATGGGTTAAATCCTGATCAAATTGTGTCTGATTTTCAGGATATAGAATACGGAGTTAACAACAATAAATATATGCTACCCAAGAAATATGCACTCATCAAAAGAATTCAGAATTCTATTAAAGACTCTCTTTCATTTTCCAGTGACATCAGTGTGTTCGTTCCGTTGTATACTATCGTAGAAGGGATACGAAAAGAATTAGGTAACGAATACGAATTGAAAAAAGAAGTCAACTCTAAAATTAGAAACCTACGGGCGTTAATTCAAGAAAATTGATTACCCGACCCTTTATCATTGACCCCTTATCATTTTTTGATTGCCCGACTATTATCATTTTTTTTAGCCGACCCTCAAGAAGTATGTCAAAAATTGAATGAGGAAACTGTCAGTATTATTTATTTTATATACAATTATGACACTTTCCTCATCATTGATAACGCCCTGAAAACAATCAAATTACACTTCCATGACCGTATCAAAAATCATCTGACATGTCAAAAAAGTGGAGAAACTGTCAGTATTAATTATTTTATATACAATTATGACACTTTCTCCATCATTGATAGAAGGTGTCTCACGATGAAATAACACTTCCATGACCGTATCAAAAATCATCCGACATGTCAAAAAAGTGAGGAAACTATCAGTATTAATTATTTTATATACAATTATGATACTTTCCTCATCATTGATAACGCCCTTAAACACTTCCACAGTGACTTGTCACTGGTGTTAAAAATCATCTGACATGTCAAGTGTTTTACAATTGAAAAATGGTTTGCGATTTCAAATAATGGTCAATGAAGCATTAACAACCCGATTGGCTCGTGAACGATTAGATGCAATCAGGAGATTTGTACCAATTCGTGACTCTGTACGGAATAAACTGCAACAACGACAGAGTTTACAAACTGATTTTGCTTTAGGGTCTGAAGAATTGTTTAAACCAGTAACCACAGCAACGAAAGGGGTAGAGCGTGCTTTACTGGGAGATGATCCTGACGGTAAAAGAAAAGAAGAGGGTCTTATTTCTGTACTTGAAAAACTAGCAGCGAAAACTGAACAAACTGAACAAACTGATCCGAAAAAAACGACTGTTTCTCTGTTGAATAAATTTACTGATCATGCTAAAATAGTAATAAAACAATTTAATTTATTCAAATCAAAGGATTATTGAGCTTTTGGTGATTTTGCTGCTCAAAGCTATAATTCAAAAAAAGATTTTTTAAAGGACGAGTATAAGAATGATAGAATATCAAGTAATGATTGGTCCGATAATTTGTATAAACTAAACAAAGGGATTGGTCGTTTGAATAAGGATGAGATGGGGTACAAGGAATTCCAAAGGGGAATTAGTAATTATAAAAGAGAACAAATAGAAGAGCGACAACGAGAATTAGAAGAACGACGTCAAACACCAACACGTAGACAAACAAGAAGACAAAAAAAACAACAACTACCACCTGATGATGATGATGATGATTTAGAAGAACGACGTCAAACACCAACACGAAGACAAAAAAAACAAGAAGAACCTAATGATGATTATTTACAAGAAACGGATTTAGAAAAAATAGATAAAGCAGCTGGTTATAGCGGAAGTGGACTGCAAAATCCAAGGATTAGTTTCTGTCCTGATAGTGTTATCAATGATATATCACGATTAGAAGTTCTTGTAGGAGGGTTCCGAGCTGGAAATAACTCTCCAGAAATAATTAATGAAGCAGCTGATATCTGTAGACGGTTATTTGCCGGCGGTATCATGGATATCAAAACATATCGAGATTTCATTGACGAGTTAGCAGATGGGTATCACAGCAATTGAAAACACTAGTGTTTTTATAATAATGATCGTACACTACAATCATGATAAACCAACCCTCGTCTATGTAGTTAATTCACGGTTTCCAGTTTATAGAGCATACTATGGAGATGGCCTCGGCAATACTATTTTAGGATTCTTTTCAAGAATGGCTCCAAAAGTGATGCCGTTAGCTAAACAGTTATCAATGAAAGCCATTGATGTTATTCGTGATAAGGGTATTAGTACTGTTGGAGATCTTGCAGGAAAGGCGTTTTCAACTGCAAAGAATAAAATAACATCATTAGTGAGGCGAAAAAAGAAACCGTTACCGTCCACAGAAGAAATGCCTGCAAGTGTTAGTAAAATTATAAATAACGCAGTAGATGAAAAACTAGCGTCAATGGCTTTAACTCCCGACCCAAATATGATAGCAGGAAGTGGCTTTAGAAAACGCTAGCGTTGAAAATCCGATTTAGACTCTGATAAATAGAATAAAATGTTCAAAAAGTCACGTGATCCAGCATTTGATATAGACGCCCCAGTTGGCAAGGATGATTCTGTACGCGATTATCAATATTACGCCTATCATGCCATAGACTCAAATAGTCGAGCAAGAATTGATCTTCAAGTCCATGATACCAGTAAATACTTTTTGCCCTGTGAAGCGTTTATTGAAATCGAAGGAGAAATTGTAACAGCTGCTGATACTCCTGCTGTACAAGCACCGTATCCAGCTGGTACTCAAGTCGGTTTTGTCAATAATGGTATTATGGCGCTATTTGAAAGTGCTAGATATCTCATTGATGGAAAAGAAATTGAGTCGATAGATCGCAATGTTGATGTGGCCACAACAATAATCGGGCTAGCGAGATATTCTGATGATTATACAAGATCAGCAGGACCTTCTATGATGTTTGCAAAAGATGTTACAAATACCGCTGGTGGAAATCAATTTGTTGTAAGACGACCAAAGAATAATGCTGGTAATGCTAATGCTGATGTCGAGAATATGATTATAAACAAAGATGATAATTTCAATCTAGGAGCTGCAACACGAAACGCAATGTTGCAAGGAGCGCGTAAATCATTTTCATGCGCGATTCCACTGCATCATATTTTTGGATTCTGTAGAAATGTCAGAAAAGTTATCTACGGAGCGAAGCATACAGTATCGCTTGTACGAAAGGGTGATGATAATGACGCAATTTGGAGGATTCCAGCAAACCCAGCTGCAGCACATATAAATGATGATGCCGGTAAAGTCAATTTAACAAAAATATCATTGTGGATGCCAGTGTTGACTCCAGCATTCACCGCAGAAGAACGATTACTATCATTTATGGACCAAGGGGGAAAGTCGTTGTTGAGTTGGTTATCAGTGAGTACAGATGTGAAGCAATCAGAGCTGAACGGGTTATTCACGTGGAACCTAGCATCAAAACAAGGTGTTGCTGCGCCACGTCATATATTTATTGCGTTACAGGATAACACACGAGTTGGCAATCAACTCTCCAGCCATATGATATTTGATCAGTTAGGTGTTAGAGAGGTCTCACTGAGAATAAACGGCCAGCAGGAACCATCCGAGGATATACAACTTGATTACACAGAAAATCATATTGCACGAGTTTATCATAGATTGTTGTCATTTATGGCACGTGATCAAAATGTGGATACCGGTCTACAAATATCACAATTGGATTTCAAAAGCCTCTATCCGATTTATTACTTTTCTCTGGAACATCTTGATTTGATGAGACAATCTGTCGTTGATATACATTTTAGAGCCCGTGTAACCCCCCCTGGTGGTATTAGTTATAGAGCGGTTGCTGTCATTCTCAGTGATAAATCAATGCTACTTGAAGGTGTTGGAGGAAAAATGAGAGTGGTAGATGCGCCTGTAGAAAATCTTTGAACGATTTTTCCATTAGAATCAATCTATTATGTATAATGTCATATAGTGTTATTAGTGTTGCGTTAACTCCTGGTCAAATCAAAAAATTGCAATCAGAATCGGCTAAAAAATGTGGAACCACAATCACTTTGAAACCGAATCAAATGACTGGTGGTGCAAATAAATTATCACTGACAACTCGTCAAATAAAACATTTCAATGATGCACTTGCAGCCAAAAAAGGTGTTCAGATTACTCTTTCTGCGGCTGCTATCAAAAATATGATGACAACGGGTGGTATATTTCCATTGTTAGCTGCAATACCAGCATTGATTGCAGCAGCAGCCCCAGCAGTAGCTAAAGCAGCGGCGTTAGGAGCCGTTGGTACTGCAGCAGGAATGGCGTTGAAAAAAGCAACTGGACAGGGTTATAAAAAAAGGGGAAAGGGTCTAAGACTACCAGGAACCTCGTATTCATGGTACAGCGGAAAAGGTCTAAGACTACCAGGAACCCCGTATTCATGGTACAGCGGGAGATCCGTTCACGGATCAGGCCTGAGACTACCAGGAACGGTTTATTAATGGTTCCCATGTCCAATTTTGATTTAATGGATGCTGCTAAAAACCTAGCGATTAAAAATTTCAGAGGTGTTTTTATGAAAGATCAATTACCACATCAACCAAACAACACTGAAACAGGTATTATTAATCTCGATAACAGCACCGGACCTGGAACTCACTGGGTTGCATACGCTATTGATCCACGTGGGATTGTTTATTTCGATTCATATGGATTAGCCCCGCCAAAAGAGTTTTTGCGTTATATAAAAAATTTTCCAATGAAGACTTGGTATTCTACGCTACCAACACAACAAATCAATGACCCACCAATATGCGGCAGTGAAGTATTAAATGTCCTTGATGCTATTTCAGCATCTAGAAAACCACCTCATATTGTCGTAAATGACTACACTAGTAGTCGCTGGAAATCGAAACGATTTTAGAGAGAGAAAGAGTTTTACAATAACATGATTGATATTTGGGGGAGATCTTTGAAACCCAAACCCGATGACACTGCAACGGGTGATATTAAAAAAAAAATCAAAGATGAAATAGCTGAGACGTTAAATTTAACAAGTGTTGACCCGAATGAAATAGTTGTATTTCAGGACAAACAGGGTAAATTGAAAACCAGTGATGTGTCGTTGGATGATATTTTAACACGACAACAAAACGCAATCGAGAACACCGTTGCGTTATTTTCCGATCAGGGTAAACTCAAACCAGGTGTACTTATTTCGACTATTACAGATAGAATAATTGAACTCGGCAATTCTGCGTTGGAACTAGCAACACTTCAATCTAAAACCGAAGAACACATAAAACAGTTTACCGCATTTCGTAGAAATGTCATTGATAAATTTATTGGAACTACATTCGATAAAATTGAAATAAAACTCCCTGATATTAAAAAATCCATCGATGAGACCAAAAACTTCATCGAAGCCATCAAAGGTGATATTTCGAGGATGATAACAGTCATTGAAAATACAAAAATTCCTCATGCGAAAACCAACAACTTAGTATACACCATCCAACACGGATCATTTGAGTGGACACCTACAAACAACAAATTAGATATCACTGCAACCGTTAAGGGTATTTATCGATTAACACTAGTGACACCATTGAGTCAATTTAATATTTCATCGTCCAGTTCATCCGGGGTCAATAATACGATTTCAACGATCATCGACAAGAATACAACTGAAAAGTTCACAATCACACCTACTGATACAAATTTGGTTAGGGTCTCAACAACGTGGTATGTGGAATTCGTAGCGGATTTAAGTAAATCGTAATTGAAAACGCTAGCGTTGTTAAAATAAAAAATGATTTCATCATCGCAATATCGCTATGATCAGGTCAGAGAGTATCAAACTAGACTCAAAACCCTGTCTGAGGAGTATGCAATGAAAATAAAAAAATATCGCAGGAGAATTACCGCAATTGATGTTACAGTGTATTCAGTGAGTGGTGTAATCACCGGAGCTGGTATTATACTGTCTTCAGTGACAATGATGGCCCCGATAGCTGTTCCAATTTGCATTTCTGCGGCAACAACAATCGCTGGAATTATTTCAATAATCACAAAAAAAATATCATCATGCAGCCAACGAAAATTACAAGACTACATAATTCAATTTCATGTTGTGTCCACTGCATGCTCGCAATTATCCTCATTGATATCGTCATCTCTCGATGATACAATTATATCAGAGAGTGAGTTTTCAGCGATGGTAGATATATATGATTCTGCGATGTCAAAATTAGAAATACAAAAACATGAGTATAATAACAATGACAACACCGATGGAATTGGAAAAAAACAGAATGATCTCAATAACCTCAACGATATCAGATAGTGAGTTTTCAGTGATGATACGTGTCTATGATTCCGCAGTATCAAAATTAGAAATACATCATGAGTATAGCAACGATGACAACACATGGAATTACTTCAACAAATAGTGGAGAACACGAACCCAGTACAAACCAGCATGATCTCAATAACCTCAACGAATCCAGAATTCAGTGTGAATTTCCCCTCTCCGGTCCCAGTGAAGGAGATAGCGCTAGCAAAATTACGAGTATACCATAGTTGGCCAAATATCAGATCAAAATCATTTCGTGGTCAACAACCCAATAATTCTTTAGTGTTTGCAAATAAGAATAAACCCGACGGGACTCCAGACTGGAATGTCGTTTCGATACCAACAGGGTCATACCAAATCGAACAAATCAATAATGAATTCGCGCGTAGAATAAAATCGATTACTGGAGCAGAATCAAAAATAGCTATAACAGTTCATGAGCCAACACTATCATCTGCCATTGAAATAAACTCAGAAGAATACGTCATAGATATATATCAAAGCTCAATAAGAACAGTGTTAGGTTGGCCTGAATTACCACCCGGGGGGAAAACCGTTAAATTACCAGAACCACAAAAAACTGATTATATCACCGACAGGATAAAATCTGGTAATCCAATAAGGAGTTATAGAGATTATGATAAGTCGTATTTTTTCATTAGAGTAGAATATGATGAAAGAATACGACTTATTCATCAAGTTGCTAACCGGGATAAAATCACTGAAAATTTCACAGCTTTCAATAACGATATTTCACTGTTGTTAATATCTCTTAAATCCGGTACTCTCACCCAAGATGAATTTATCAGTGTCGTAGAAACATGTAACAAAATCATCAATGACATGGAAACATTTCATTCACAAATTATTCAGGAGGTATTAGGTGACAGTAGTCCTAAAACAAGAGATGTATTTGCAATAGACTATAAGATCCGCATAGGAGATATTCCAACATTCAAACTACCAGGATATAACGTACCACAACTAACAAAACATCTCAGTGACTCCATCGATGAAGGTTTCAAAAAAATCCATGATACGTGAAAAAAAACACCATCAACTATCCTGACACACAATAATGACCCAGATGGCGGCGGCAGGCATATTGCTCCGTTCAATGTGAATATTTCATCGGTGATAGCAATCAATTTAGTATGTGATGTTATCGAAGGAAGCTATCAAATAAATTTAGAACGATCAAATCAAGCTCAGCAAGGATATATTTTGTATTCATTTGCACCAATAGCTCCTCCAGGATTTTTAATAATCGAGTCTCCGGTGAATCCAGTCTATATGCGATGTCATAATAATTCATTAACCAGAATTAATTTCAAACTCACTGACCAGTCTAATAATCTGATTGATTTACAAGAGGAGGTTTTACAAATAAGTCTGTTTGTAAAGTCTTGAAGGGGGACACGATATCGTATCGGACTGGATCAAATATTCGGTTGAGAGGGTGAGTGACAACGACGTTGTAATCTCTTGAAAAGTTTTTGATTTCATTGATTTTTCATTATTATTTTTTGCCTGATTTCATTGATTTTTTTTTTGCCTAATCAATGATTTATTTGCCTGATTTCATTGAAAACTTGTATCCGATTCACCACATCTTGGCCGTAGAAGCCTGATTTCAGTGAAAACTTGTTTAAAAATGTTGTCCGGCTCACCCTCTCTGCTGCTGATTACACCAAGATATATACAGACGGATCAAAAGCCACCAATCCATACAAAACATCAGCAGCAGTAGTAATACCAGACCTACAAATTAAAACTGGTAGTAGGCTCCCAGACCTCTGTTCCGTATATACTACTGAATTCTGGGCTATTCTAGAAGCGCTTAAAATAATAGTCGACAATAAGATACAAAAAGCAATAATAATTACCGACTCACTAAGCGTATTAAAATCCTTAGAAACAGGGCGATCAAAGGGGAGGGAAAATTTCCTGAAAAAAGCTAAACTAGAAATTAACAATCTCATTTCACAAAACTGCAACATCGAGTTCATGTGGGTCCCATCCCACATAGGATTACTCGGAAACGAACTAGCAGACATAACAGCAAAAGAAAAACTGCAAGAAGACTACATCACCAATATAGAGTATGGGATAACAGAACTCTACAGTATTATCAACAGAAAAATCTTAGCCAAATGGCAAACAGAATGGGATAACTGTACAAAAGGACGTATCCTATACTCTATACAACCAATAGTCTCACGAAATAACAAAGCACCTCCCATTGACAACAAGCACAACCAGGGAATAGTTAACAGATTAAAAACAGGAAAAACCCTCCTAACTGGCAGTATGGGACAGTACCTTAAGAAAAACACAAGGAAAACAACATGCCCACACTGCCCGGAGAAGGAAGATCTCAACCATGTCTTCAACAAATGCCCCAAATACAAAGGACAAAGAAAAAAACTTATACAAGAGCTAAAGCAAATCAAATCCCCAGCAACCTACCCAGAATTCCTTCAACAAAATAACCCAAATCCTAAACACAGTCTAGAAATTATCCTCAGTTATCTTAGGGACATTGACAAGACTGCTGACATCTAACACTGTACCCTACTCTGAATCTTACACACACAAAAGGAACAAAAAGACTAATTACGAATAGCTCAATCCTCCTACATGAACCAAACCCCCAATAACTAGCTGATAATTAAGCATCACGAAACCGTGAATAAATGCGTGGGGGATGTGGCTCCATTCCGTTCCCCCGAAAAAAATAAGTAGCACCAAACGGTGCACTAAACAGTCGTGCATGCCCGAACGGGCGAAAACGACTTTAATACAACTAACAACAACAACAACCAGTCTGGCCATCCATTGTTTGACTCATCCTACTACGAAGATGTGCTCAAGACTAGCTAAGCTGAACGAAGCTTATGTCACTCTGCATCGTATCAGACACAATCTGATGCCAAAGCCTGAAGAGATAGAGAATGTGAGAATGCTACAAGTAACGGAAGACCTCATAGAAGAACTCTTCAGAGAGGAAATTCAAAAAGAGAAAGAAGAATGGACTGAGAAGTATCGACTTCAAAAGCAGCAGAGAGAGCAGAGAGAACAGCAGCAGCAGCAGCAACAGCAACAACAGCAGCAGGAACCAGACAGAAGTTTTGTCGACTGTCGTGTGGACACGAAAGAGTTCTCTTTCTCTTTCCGAAGAAGCAGACCCTATCGTGTAGCCAAACGAGGACGCAATCTTAGACGATAAAAGATTGCCATCCTTCCTCGTACACACAAAAAAAACAGCCCTTTTCAGGGCTACCCAATATTCTCGAAAAGAATTAATCATTCAATTTGCTCATGGTATGTGAGGAAGTTAGAAAAAAATTAGAAGTGAGTCTATAATCACTGTCTCTTTTTACTTTTGTTTTGAAGTGCGTCTATAAGCACAACGTATTTTTTCAAAATAACTTGTTCAATTTATAATTGATATGAGTCAAGTAAAAAAGTGAATGAGTGTTTTCTTTTAAGTCCGCGTGTTTTTTGGTAATGATAGGAATAATGTAATTTTTTGGAACGTAAGGGGTGTTTTCCATCACGTCCGCGCTTGAACTATATATAAAGAAACACTCGTCAGTAATTTACCTACCATTGACTACACTTTTATATGTCGCTTAGACATCTTAATTTTTAATTTCATAGGGACCTTGTATGTACGCTCATGGTACTAGGTCCCTTTTTTATGTTAGGATGATAAATAAATATTTATAACTCGGATATTTGGCTAATTGCACAGGTGACTTACACATTATTGGTTGTTAGGCTGTCCATTAGTACAACTGGACTGAATTTGATGCATGAGCGCGTGCTTGGCCCTTCGCCTCCCTTGCTGCCTGCAGCAGTTAATTCACGTGCATGCACGCCCAATAACTATTGCAGATATAGGCGATATGAGAAAACTATTTTTCTCTCGCTTTTCCTGACTGCTATTGCAGAGGTAGGCACATACAAAGAATACTGAAGGGGTGGGTGTGTGTGGGTTCTATTCCTACCCACCCAAATGGCCTTCCAATCACACCGTGTCAGTACAATTATTGACCAGATGTGACGGCCAAATTAAATAGTGATCTCTGATCACATAAACGCCTAGTGGGTGCGCGGCACAATTCCCACCCACAGGATAATTAAATAACTCCTTCTAGGAGATAAAACAGTGCTAAGAGCCTCACGGACGAAGCACTTAAAACCCATTATTCAATCAATCAATCAGTCTGGCTACATCTCAATTTGATTTTTCACTTTCGAGACGTTCAGACGTATAGTCTATGAATACTACTCACTGTAACATGTCAAGAGTTACAAGATCGCAGGTTAAAATGACCACAAATCGCAATGCGATTAAAAAAGACAACAAAATTATTTCAATGGCCAAAGGAGTTAGTCCCTTACAACCACAGAACTCGACTCCAACTGATGCGAAGGATC
The DNA here is from genome assembly GCA_030141615.1 of Unio pictorum. NCBI lineage: Eukaryota > Metazoa > Mollusca > Bivalvia > Unionida > Unionidae > Unio > Unio pictorum. The sequence continues at coordinate 7,444,033 of JARLTB010000013.1, read as the reverse complement.
CTAGTAAAAAAATTACAACGCCCTTCGTCAAGGTCATGGGATTTCTTTCACCAAGTCCCACATCAAAGCTCATAATTGAGCGCAAGCTGGATGTAATATCTTTCAATCCGGATGTAATATCTCACAACCCGGATGAAATATCTCTCATGCCGGGAATAACATCCAATAACAATAGCAGTAACAACGAGACTACTCCAAGCAGGAACATACTAACACCGGCAACAACTAGTACAACACAGACAACAACAACAACAACAACAACAATGTCTCTTAACAATGCCACAAGCGTATTGGAGATTTTTAACGAATCGCCAGACCAAAAGAGACCACTTCAAGTCACTCTCAAACAGGAGATTGAGGATTTGGAGAAATTTATGGGATCAAGCAACGAACATCTAGAAAGAACGGACCTTCTAGATAACATTAACAATGCAACCAATGCCAATGATAGAAACAACATCAAGAAAGAAAGCGACAATGATGTGACAGAGATCAAAACTTCTAACGGATCAACAACAACCACAACAACAATAGGCATAGAAGTGATATCAGATGAAGATAACAATCTAACTTTACCACACTACTTAAGTGCCTATCACCACTACCAACATCATCTTCAACAACGACATTATCACAGGCCAAAACTGCAACACACAAAGAAAAATACAAACTATCAACTTATACCTTGAACCAAATAGAAGCAACGACATACCTCTCAAGTCAGATAACAGGCCCCGCGAAGAGTCCTACCATGAAAGACCTTACATACAACACACCGAAGAAAAGCGGGTCAGAGAGTGACAATGACAAATCAACTAATATCACGAACCAAATAAAAGCACCTCAACTCACTCTCAATCAGGAGATTGAGGACTTAATGGACTTAATGGGATCTAATTATACCATTAACGAACATCTGGAAGGAACGGACCTACTAGATATCATTAACAATGCATCCAATACCAACGATTGCGATGATTGCGACAGCATCAAGAAAATCAGCGGCAACGTGGAAACAGATGAGGATAACAACTCTTCCTTTACCACACCACCTAAGTGCATATCTCCATTGTCGCTATCATCTCCAACAGCGACACTCCCACAGGAAAATACCTCTCCATTCATAGAAAATTACAAACATTCAACTAATAACTTGAATCCAATAAAAACAATAAAAGCAACAACATATCACTCAAGTCAGTTACCCGGCCACTCGAAAAACCTCACCATGGAAGACCTTATCTACGACTCTCCGAAGAAAAGCGGGTCAAAGAGCGACAGTGACACAAGTGCCCCAATCTTAGAACAAACCAGAAGGAAGAAACAGATCAAAAACAAAAAGACATCAAACCCCTTCATAACAACCAAAAAGGGAAAGACTCCACTAAATGGAACCTCGAAGTCAAAGAAAAACAAACAAATGAGAGTGGAAGCACCAAAAACAACGGAGAATCTACATAATATACAGGAAAAACCTAATCTCAATGACGAAACCCCGACACTACTATTACAACAACATCAACAGCAACAGCAAGTAAGAAAAACCCCACAGGAAAAAAACAGAAGAAAAAGTGAATACCAGACCAAGAGATCATCCAATCAATAATAACGAAAATAAATCAGTTAACACGCCTAGGACATATAAATACCACAGCAAAGAACACACAATATTTATCACCAGTGGCAACTCAAAACTATTTAATATCAGCAGTAGAAGCATAGCAAACACACTTTCCAAAGCCCACAATGGGAAATATCAAATTATAAGACCAAAGACAAACTACATTATAGTCAAATGTAGCACTTTGGCACAAGTAGCCAAATTTATGGAGCTGGAAAAGATTGGTGAAGTCAACATCCAAGTGACTAGACACCAATCGTTAGGGAAACAAGCCAATAAAGTTAGCACACCAACAGCAAGCATCCCAAAAAGGTCTGAACCTGACTACAACCCAGAAGCAATAAGACATACACAAAATAAAAAGGGAGAGGAAGGGATCAGTGACAATCAAGAACAGAAACCACCAAATAACAGTACTGGGATAAGGAAAATCATTCAATTACACCCCAAGTATACCTTACTCACCAACAAGGAAATAACAGAAGAGCTAAAAAACCAAAAGGCAATGATTTCAAAGGCATACAGAATGAAATCTAGCAATGAACACACCTCAAATAAAATCCTACTGGAATTCAAAACTAAAGCACCTCTACTTGTCCAATTTGATGGCTACAACCAAATTCTTATGGATTACACAAACAAAGTCAGATTCTGCAGCAAATGTAAAGCATGGGGACATTACACAAGGAGCTGCAAAAACAGAATACGATGTGGAAAATGCGGTGGCAGCCACACTAATGTTTGCACATTTATCGGACTCAAATGTGCCAACTGTAGAGGACCCCACAGTCCTAAAGACTTAGAATGTAGCTACTACATCAAAGAGAAAGAAACAATAAAACTAATGGATGAAAAACACCTAAGTTACCATGAGGCAAAACAGCAAATATCAAGTAATAGACCAAAAAATAGCAAACAACAGCATTTGAGTAAAAGTGAAACAACTCAACAATCAACTCAACATAACCAAGAAGAAAGTAGGCAGACATCAGGAAGGAAATCTAATCCTAATCACCAGACCAAGAACAAAGCCGACATATACAAAATGATAACAGACACTAGAGAAGAAGCTAAAATACAAGCATCAGGAAATCCAAACCATTCAAAGGAAAATCAAATAAAACCCAATAGCAGGATAATAAACACAAGCATTGCAAGCAACAAGGGCAACAATCTAAACAATGCGAGTATCACGGGAATCCACACAAACAATACAAACAATACAGATAATAGAGATAATCCCATAATAAATGAAAGTAACGGACTCAGTAACTTTCCGAAACATGAAATAGAAAATTTTCCTAGCATAACCATTCTCAAATATATAAGGGATCTTATTGACGGGATACTAATAATCTCACATGATAATTTAATCCCCAGTATACCTTACTTCCAACTGCTAACTGAAGTACTAGAAAAACACCTTGGAAAAACAAATAGTTAACCTAATTTAATATATATACATATATATTATAAATAAATACAACTATTGCAATGGGTAGATCAACCAGATCAAAACTAGTAATTTGGCAATGGAATAGTAGAGGTTTATTTTCCAACAAATCCGAATTACAAATTAAAATTCAAAATTCCAAAATTAAACCAGACATCCTTTGTATCCAAGAAACCTTCCTTAAAACAGATTCCCAATACATCCCAAAATTCCCAGGATACTCAATTCGTGAATTCATAAACAGAGAAAATGGGCAAAAAGGAGGGGGACTAGCAATTTTCGTTAACGACCTGTTACCAAACACAACTTTCGGAGAAAACTCACACAGCCTAAAAGACCCAAAAGTCCCATCAAGCCAAAATCCAGTTGAACACCAATCAGTCATCATTACAACAGGATCATTATCTTTCACAATATTTAATATCTACGACCCAGGAAAATACCATCCAGCAGCAACAACAAACTACCACAATTTAGGGTGTAATGGTGACTTCATCATCTGTGGAGATTTTAATGCCCACAATCAGATGTGGGGAGGAAACCATCGGGACAAAAGAGGAGCACTGATTGAAGAATGGATGCGGAAAAAGAACCTTGTACTGCTCAACGACGGCTCCAAAACCAGGATCTCCCCTGAAGATGGTGCCTTATCAGCGCTGGACCTGACAATATGTACCCCAAAACTAGCAACTAGGACAACCTGGAAAGTGGAAACTGATTCTACTTTAGGGAGTGACCACTTCCCTATACAAATTACGATCAACTTAACATCACCTCTTGACACGAATGGCAAACTCCCCAAATGGATCCTAAATAAAGCAGACTGGAGTAAATTCAGTAATCTACTCAAAGACGTATCTATGGCCAACACACATGACGACGACATCAACATCTTTAACGAAAACATCATGAACAATATTAAAAAGGCTGCAAATCTAAGCATACCAACCACTGGAAAGGAAAAGAAAGATCAAACTAAACAACACGTCCCGTGGTGGAATAATAACTGCAAGGAAGCATTAAAAGAGAAAAAGAAAGCCCTCAATAAATTTAGACGCAGTGGACAATCCACTGACTATTTGGAATACAAATCCAAGGAAAAATTAACAAAAAAAATAATAAAAGAAGCCAAACTAACAACATGGAGAAACTACTGCTCCACTCTTGAAATTAAAAATTGCAATGCCAAACAAATATGGAATAAAATTAAATCCATAAAAGGAACCGGAAATAAAAGTGCACCCAACATCAAAGGCATAACATCAAATATAGATAAAGCCAACGCCATAGCAAAACACTTTGCCGGCATGAGTGGAAACAATAACCACACCAAAAAATTCCAACAACACAGAGCAGAAGTAGAAGATAAACTTAAACACCTTTTTATAGACCAAGATAACAGCATCTCACATCTAAATGAAAACTTTACCCTGGAAGAATGGAGAACAGCAATCCAAAACAAAAAATCAACATCACCAGGAGAGGACAATATAGGTTATGAGATATATAAAAACGTTCCATATAACGTCGAAACCATAATACTTAATTTGATCAATCAATCATGGCAAACAGGAACCATACCAAACAAATGGAAACAAGCCATAGTCGTCCCAATTCCAAAAATAGGGAAAGACCCGACCGAAATTACATCATATCGGCCAATCTCACTGACAGATACAATTTGTAAATTAATGGAAACCATGATTAATAATAGGCTGAAACATCACCTTGAGAGTAACAATCTCATCTCAAGTAATCAAAGTGGGTTCCGGAATAAAAGGTCTACTCTTGACCAATTAGTCCGATTGGAGTCAAATATCAAACTTGCCTTCAATGCTAAGAGGAAATGCGATAGGCACCTCATAGCAATCTTCCTCGATCTAGAAAAAGCGTTTGACCTGGTCTGGACAAACGGACTAATTGCCAAGCTAAATCATTATGGAATAAATGGCAACATGCATGCCTGGATAAAAAACTTTCTAACCAACAGGCGCATCAGAGTAAGAGTAGAAGACCAATATTCCGACGAACTCACTTTAGATAATGGCACACCACAAGGGAGTGTCCTCAGCCCGACACTGTTTAACATCATGGTAAACGACATGGAAACATCAATCAATCTCAGTAAAGTGGACCTATCACAATTCGCAGATGATAGTGGTCTATGGAAAGCTGGAAATCCTCATAGCAATAAAATAATCTCTGAACTGCAAACTAACCTTAACAACATTGGGAAGTGGGCAGACAAATGGGGATTTAAGCTCTCCAAAGGAAAAACTACAGGCGTAATCTTCTCTCCAAGACACAGATACAATATTAGTCCACCTACACTCTTTATACAAGGAGACCTAATAAAATTTGAAAAAACAGTAAAATTCCTGGGAATGCTCTATGATCAGAACCTCACCTGGAAACAACATATTAACGAACTAATTATTAGATGCAACAGGGACATAACCCTACTCAAAAACATTAAGGGTCTAAAATGGGGAGCAGACCAGGACACTCTACTAATCATATATAGAGCCCTAATTAGATCCAAACTGGATTACGGGTGCCAATTGTATGCCACTGCAAACATCACACATCTAAAGAAACTTGACAAAATACAAAGACAAGCCCTTAAAATATGCACAAACAGCAGAAAACATACATCAATAGAAGAAATGCAAATACTTACAGGAGAATCACCACTATCGCTTAGGAGAGAAGAACTAACCCTACGATACGCAGCACGATTATCTATTCACCAAGCAAATCATCCAACAAGAATAACAATCAACAAATGTAACATCCCATTTAGCAGAAAACTAGTCCCACGCCCTCCGTCTGGAAAAATCATACACATATTATGTAAAGAAATGGAAATTGGTAAGCTCCAAGCGGAAATTATCACATTTCCAGACAAAACTCCATGGAACAACAAAAAAGCAAAGATCAACACTACAGCCCTAAACTTCGGGTCTAAAGAAATAAACCCTCATGAAATAAGATCCAAAATCCTACAGAATCTGGAGGAAAATTACAAGGATTACACCAAGATATATACAGACGGATCAAAAGCCACCAATCCATACAAAACATCAGCAGCAGTAGTAATACCAGACCTACAAATTAAAACTGGTAGTAGGCTCCCAGACCTCTGTTCCGTATATACTACTGAATTCTGGGCTATTCTAGAAGCGCTTAAAATAATAGTCGACAATAAGATACAAAAAGCAATAATAATTACCGACTCACTAAGCGTATTAAAATCCTTAGAAACAGGGCGATCAAAGGGGAGGGAAAATTTCCTGAAAAAAGCTAAACTAGAAATTAACAATCTCATTTCACAAAACTGCAACATCGAGTTCATGTGGGTCCCATCCCACATAGGATTACTCGGAAACGAACTAGCAGACATAACAGCAAAAGAAAAACTGCAAGAAGACTACATCACCAATATAGAGTATGGGATAACAGAACTCTACAGTATTATCAACAGAAAAATCTTAGCCAAATGGCAAACAGAATGGGATAACTGTACAAAAGGACGTATCCTATACTCTATACAACCAATAGTCTCACGAAATAACAAAGCACCTCCCATTGACAACAAGCACAACCAGGGAATAGTTAACAGATTAAAAACAGGAAAAACCCTCCTAACTGGCAGTATGGGACAGTACCTTAAGAAAAACACAAGGAAAACAACATGCCCACACTGCCCGGAGAAGGAAGATCTCAACCATGTCTTCAACAAATGCCCCAAATACAAAGGACAAAGAAAAAAACTTATACAAGAGCTAAAGCAAATCAAATCCCCAGCAACCTACCCAGAATTCCTTCAACAAAATAACCCAAATCCTAAACACAGTCTAGAAATTATCCTCAGTTATCTTAGGGACATTGACAAGACTGCTGACATCTAACACTGTACCCTACTCTGAATCTTACACACACAAAAGGAACAAAAAGACTAATTACGAATAGCTCAATCCTCCTACATGAACCAAACCCCCAATAACTAGCTGATAATTAAGCATCACGAAACCGTGAATAAATGCGTGGGGGATGTGGCTCCATTCCGTTCCCCCGAAAAAAATAAGTAGCACCAAACGGTGCACTAAACAGTCGTGCATGCCCGAACGGGCGAAAACGACTTTAATACAACTAACAACAACAACAACAGCAACAGTCTGGCTACATCATCATGATCATCCATCATTATCATTCGGGCAGTCGACATCGAGCAGGACGGACCGGGACAGCGGCTCTCTAGCGTGAGCATGGGAAACAGTGGATAAATGCTACCCATTAGGAGTGACTAAAAAAAGCACCCATAGGAGTAAGCAAGGAGATAACAGAGACTTCACCACTGATTATTCCAGCCACCAGATAGACCGCTGTGGAATCCATACTTCGCTGACTAGAAATGGCGCCACGTGGACGACCAAGATGGCCGCTCAAGCATGAGTCTGCACGTGCTTGGCAGAGTCACTATTGCTTGGGCGAAAATGGCGGGAGTACAAGCGGACTAAACATTTCGTCGAACCAGTTAACAGCGGAGCAGAAGATTCAATTAGCAGAGGGATAACAGGCGGCCATAGAACATGACCACCACCAACTGCACCCCGATGACAGAGCCTGCGGAGCACAGATGGACTCTTCATCTCACTGCGTTTCAATTGCCTGAAAAATAGGGTACTCATTTGGTATCGGGTAGCCCTCTTCGACTAACTTTATGGCCCTGAAAGGAATAATTTGACCTTATTGGCACTGCTGCAATAAATTTATAACCAAAACCCCCTACCATTGACTACACTTTTATGTGTCGCTTAGACACTTTAGCTTAAATGCAATAGGGACTTACGTATGTACACTATAGTACTAGTCCCTATTTTTTATAGGATGTTAATTAATATTTTTAACTAAGATATTTGGTAAATTGCACAGGTGGCTTACACATTATTGGTTGTTAGGCTGTCCATTAGTACAACTGGACTGAATTTGACATACAGGTGAGTGCTTGACTTTTCGTCACCTTACCTCCCTGCTGCCGTAATTTCTCGTGCTTGCACGACCACATTACGCCGACATAAGCGATATGAGTAAACTAATTTTCTCTCGCTTTACTGCTATTGCAGACCAGTAGTTAACAGAATGAGAGGGGTGGGTGTGTGTAGGTTCCATTCCTACCCACCACATGGCCTTACATTCGCCCAGTGACAGTTAAAACACTGGTCCCGTGGCGACGGCCAAAGTAAATAGCACTCTATGAGTGCATAAACGCCTGCAGGGGATGTGGCACAATTCCTTCCCCTCAGGATAAAGTAAATAACCCTTTTTAAGGGATAAAACAGTGACAAGAGCCTACATGGACGAATCACTTTAAACACATAATGTCAGTCAGTCAGTCTGGCTACCCATCGTTGACGCATCAACACCAAAGATGAATAGAGTACAGAAATTAAGAGAACTTCAAATGCATTTGGAGAATGCTAGGCGTCTCCTGGACGAACTGGCTATGGAGGCCATAGTAGAACAGACTAGGATTGAAAAAGAAGAGGAGGAAAGAAAAAAGAAAGAAGAGGAGAAGAAAAGTCCCATCTTGCCTCACCGCATGATGAGACAGACTAGTAAAGTCAAGCCCGTGGTGAGGACACCTTCACCACCAGAACCAGTTCGTCCACTACAGGGACAGTCCCCACCGCATCAACCACAGTCTCAGCCGCAACAACCACAGCCTCATCCACGGTTGCGGAATAGAGGAAGAAGTGAAGAGACTTTCACTATCCCTCAAACAGAAGATTGGGATAGTGAAGCCACTCATTCTCCCTCTGCGCTCCCAATCACAAGAGTGAATTGGGAGAATGATTGGAGTAGAAGATGTGTGTGTGGGGCTAGACCTGGGAGATGCCCGCATTAACCAGGTGTATTTTGAAGTTTAAAAAACAGCCCTTCTCAGGGCTACCCAAAT
>JARLTB010000013.1:7372500-7430000 GCA_030141615.1 Unio pictorum | reverse complement strand
CAGCTAAAACAACCAGAATACCGGAAAAAACAAAGGAACAACTTATGGAGAAGTTATGTAGTGACCTGGGACTCAACGAACTCTTGGGAAACAAGAAAAAAGCCACTTCCTTCATCTCAGCGGTGACCTACATAGGCTTCCGGTCCCTACAGACATCTCCACCGAGAATCCAACAATGGAGCTTTGGAATACAAATTCTGACCTCCTATTACTACAACATCTTTGAAGAGAGGCCCATGTACCCGTTATTTGATGCTGCAGCGTACTTAGCAGAAAAACATGGACTCTACTTCCCCAGAATTATCCGAGAAGAAAACAAATCTGCAGCCTATTTGGTGGAGATAGAGGGGAGACGAGGTACTTTCAAGCGAGATGAGTACCAGCCCTTTTAAGGGCTAAATTGCCAATTTGCCTTAAAAGGGGACTCATTTGGTTAAGAGTACCCCTCTTTGACTAACTATCCGTGGCCCTAAAGGAGTAATTTGACTGTACATTGGTACCTCCATACAAACTTAGAACCAAAACAAACTACCATTGACTACACTTTTATATGTCACATTGACATATTAGCTTTCAAATTTGTTAGGGACTTCATTCTGTACGCTTATGTACTAGTTTTATTTAGATCAGTAGGATGATAAATACACAATTCTTTAACTCTAGTATATGAATAATTGCACAGGTGGCTAACACGATATTGGATGTTAGGCTGTCCATTAGTAAAACTGGACTGAATTTGACTTAGGTATGGCTCTTTCGTTTCAGGTGTGTGCTGCGTCCGTGGCCTTGCTGTCCCTTTCTTTGCGTGCTCTGCTGTGTGTTGCTGTGCCGCCCGCGCCTCCTGGACCAGGGCTTTTTCCTCCTTTGCCGTTCCTGCTCACAAAATTACTAGCGAAATGAGGAAACATTTCCCCTCGCTACCTTACAACTGCTCGATTGGATGATAGGGGTGGGTGTGTGTGGGTACTATTCCTACCCCCCCAATATAGGCCTTCATTTCCCCTGATAGTTACTTTTTAGTAATTCAGGGGAACGCCTTAAACTATAGTGCATTTAAGCACTTTAAGGGAGGGAGTAACACCCCTCCCACCTAAATGGGTACCGATATGGTACCTTTAAAAAGATGTACAAATGCCCCTAGTGGGCGGTTACATCTATAAAACCACCAAGTCAGTCAGTCAGCCTTGGAGCCATTCAATTTTGAACACATCAAGATGAATTTTGAATTGTTTATCCAACTCCGAGACAGCTGGTTTGGGATCCTTGATGCAGAATATGAAGTGGAAAGACTTGAGGAAGAATTTCAGAGTAACCATGGCTTTGTAAGCCAACTGAAATTAGCAAGAGATTTATTAGAAGGTATGATAGAGGAGGAAGACCAGAAATTAAGAAGACGTATTAAAAGAAAATATATAAGAATAGGGGATTTGAAGCAGGCACTTGATCATGTCATCAAACTCAGGTGCTTTCTAGAAGAAACATTACATCTGATAGAGTGGGAATATGTGCAGTGGGGTCTAGACAGGCTAAAGAAAGCAGAAGCAATGATGAGAATGGTGATGGAAGAACAGGTGATCCAGATTAAAGAAAACTGGTCTAAGGAGAGAAAGGAAAAAAAGAACAAAAAGAAGAAAGAGGACTTTGATCTACTCAATCTAAGATGGATGAGAGTTCAGGAAAAGTTTCGAGCTATGGGACATCCTGACTGGATTCCCGAGGACGAAAAGAAGAAGAAAAAGGGAATTATTGGTAAAATCAAAAGGTGGTGGAACAAAGGCAGAAAATAAAAGAAGAAGTATCCAAAGGCCCTTTTCAGGGCCACTCATAAGTCTCGAAAAGATAGTAGCTTTCATTGCCGCCCTTTTTTTCCCTTGTCCCTATATAGGCCCACCCTGTTCCATTTCCCTTGACGCTATATAGGCCCACTATGTTCCATTTCCCTTGACGCTATACAGACCCACCCTGTTCAATTTCCCTTGACGCTATAGTGCCCCAAGCTGTTTTGACGCTATAGTGCCCCAAGATGTTTTTGACTGGATTTTCCCTTGACGCTATAAATCTTGACGCCATAGTGCCCCAAGCTGTTTTTGACTGGATTTTCCCTTGACGCTATAGTGCCCCCTATTACTACTGTTGTACCCTTTATTAGTGAAAAATATTTCCCTACCAATAGATCAAAAGTTTCCGCAATCACTGTCTATTTTGCATATAGTTCTGTACAACATTCTAGAATGTTTTGATTTAGTCTTATCCAGGAACACAAAATCAAACTCAGTACAATAACTATAAAAATAGTATTAGTCGTTAGATAAATAAAAAAAATTAATAAAAATATCAATCCAAATTAAAATTTATTATTTATTAATATTTTTGCAAACAATTTTCAAGTGCAAATTATTTTTTTAAGTATTTCAAGTACATATACTTTTTGAAATATATTTAATGCACAATTAATTAAAAATATCGATGGAAAATCAGATTATCTTTATTAAAAAAAGATTTAAAATAAATAAGTCAATCTTTGAAGACCACTCTGGTGATATGATAATTAGAACGTCCACTTCTACAGCGTGAATTCAGGGTTTCAATCAGCGGCCGAGTCATATCAAAGATTAACAAAATTGGTACTAACAGCTTCCAGACTGGTCGGCCTGGTGTCAGGATAATGTGACTGGGTGGGACATCATGATACATGTCTGCGGCATGATGTCTCAGTGCTAGACATCACAATAAACTGTCACACTGCATACATCATATCGATATCTCTGAAAAAACTGGTAAAGCTACGTAAAACTTCAAATCACACACAGACACACACACACACACACACACACACACACACACACACAAGCTGTGAAATATACTGATTAATTAGGATTTCCAAGTTTTTGCGCGCAATTTCTCGACAAATGGTTTCCAGTTTGAATCCATAGACCATGCAATTTCTCGAGAAAGAGCGATGTAATTTGGAATTTCAACTTGTTGCTAATAGTTTCTTCAGAAATGGCATATCCCGAATGCAGCCAAATAGACTGGAGTGGAAACTTGAAGCAGTACATGATGGAAGGCACTGCAGAAATACCTTTCCAGTGTAAAGTATGTAATAAAACAATTTTTGGAAATGAAACTTTGAATGAACATATTAAGACGCATGCTGGGGAACAGCCATTCAAATGTGAAGTATGTAATAAAAGGTTGAATACGACGGAAAAGCTAGCGGTACACACTAGGACTCATACTGGAGAAAAATCATTTCAATGTGAAGCGTGTGATAAAAGATTTAGTAACGGTACGCATTTCAGGATGCTTACTGGAGAAAACCCATTTAAGTGTGAAGTTTGTGAGAAAGGGTTTAGTCAAAGTAGAAATCTTAATATGCACATGAGGATTCATACTGGAGAAAAATCATTTAAGTGTGAAGTATGTGATAAAATGTTTAGTAGAAGAGGAATTCTAACAGTACATATGAGGATACATACTGGAGAGAAGCCATTTAAGTGTGAAGTGTGTAATACAATGTTTAGACAGATTGGAGATCTTAATATGCACATGAGGATACATACTGGAGAAAAACCGTTTAAGTGTGAAGTGTGTAATACAGGGTTCAGAGTAAGTGCATATCTGAAAAAGCACATGAGGACTCATACTGGAGAAAAACCATTTAAGTGTCAAGTATGTGATAAAAGGTTTTGTATAAGTGGAAATCTAACAGTGCATATGAGGATACATACTGGAGAGAAGCCATTTAAGTGTGAAGTGTGTAATAAAATGTTTAGACAGATTGGAGATCTTAATATGCACATGAGAATACATACTGGAGAAAAACCATTCAAGTGTGAAGTGTGTAATAAAGGTTTCAGTGTAAGTGCAAATCTCAAGAAGCACACAAGGACACATACTGGAGAAAAACCATTTAAGTGTGAAGTTTGTGAGAAAGCATTTAGTCAAAGTGGAGATCTGAAAATGCACACGAGGACACATACTGGAGAAAAATCATTTAATTGTGGAATATGTGATAAAATGTTTAGTCACAGTGGATATCTAACAGAACATATGAGGATACATACTGGAGAGAAGCCATTTAAGTGTGAAGTGTGTAATAAAATGTTTAGACATAATGGAGATCTTAATATGCACATGAGGATACATACTGGAGAAAAACCATTTATGTGTGAAGTGTGTAATAAAGGGTTCAGTGCAAGTGGAAGTCTAAAAATGCACATGAGAATACATACTGGAGAAAAACCATTTAAGTGTGAAGTATGTGATGAAAGGTTTATTCACAGCAGAACTCTAAATAGACACATGCAGATACATACTGGAGAAAAAAAAATCAAATGTGAAATATGTAATAAGTGGTATAGTAACAGTGGAATTTTGAATCAGCACATAAGAACACATACTGGAGAAAAACCATTTAAGTGTGAAGTATGTAATAAAGGGTTCAGTGTAAGTGGAAATCTGAAAAAGCACATGAGGACACATACTGGAGAAAAACCATTTCAGTGTGAACAGTGTAATAAAACGTTTAGGCAGAGTGGACAATTATCAGTTCACATGAGGATACATACTGGAGAAAAACCATTTAAGTGTGATGTTTGTGATAAAATATTTAGTAACTGTGAAAATCTAAATATACACATGCGGATACACACTGGAGAAACCCCATTCAAATGTGAAGTATGTAATAAGCAGTTTAGTAACAGTAGAAGTTTTAATCAGCACATAAGAACACATACTGGAGAAAAACCATTTAAGTGTGAAGTGTGTAATAAAGGGTTCAGTGTAAGTGCAAATATGAAAAGGCACATGAGGACACATACTGGAGAAAAACCATTTCAGTGTGAACAGTGCAATAAAACGTTTAGGCAGAATGGACAATTATTAGTTCACATGAGGATACATACTGGAGAAAAACCATTTAAGTGTGAAGTATGTGATAAAAGGTTTACTGGAAGTGGAGATATCACAAGGCACATGAGGACACATACTGGAGAAAAATTATATAAATGTGGAATCTGTGATAAAAGCTTTAGTAGACGTGGAATTCTAACAGTACATATGAGGTTACATACTGGAGATAAACCATTTAAGTGTGAAGCATGTAATTAAATGCTTAGTAAGCCTGGAAATGTGAATATTCACATGAGGACACATATTGGAGAAAAGCTATTTAAGTGTGAAGTATGTGATAAAATGTTTATTAAAAGGCGAAATCTTAATTTGCACATGATGACACATACAGGAGAAACACTGTTTTATGTGTGAAGTTTGTTGTAAAATGTTTAATGGAAGAGGAAAACTGGAAAAGCACATGAGGATACATACTTTAGAAAGCCATTTAAGTTTGAAGTAACGTAACAAAAGATTTAATTAAAATGGACGTCTAATGATGCACATGAGTTCTCAAATGGGAGAGAAGCCTATTGTGTCTGATGTGATGAAGGTTTAGTCCCAGTTGTAGTTTGAAAGAGTGGAAAATACTAGAATATTCCAGCTGAATTCCATTAATTATGAAAGTCAACTTCTTTGACAGTAATATAAAAAGTCTTTGAATGAGTTCTCACCAATGCCAAATGCCAGTGAGTGAGCACATTACCAGATGAATTCCATTAGTTATGAAAGTCTTTTGTAATCGCAGTAATAGGAAATGTCTTTGAATAAGTTCTCACCAACCTCAGATGCCAATGAGCATATTTCCAGATATGAATTCCATTAATTATGAAACTCATTTGTATCACAGTAATAAAAAATGTCTTTGAATAAGTTCTCACCAATGCCAAAGCCAATGAGCACATTGCCAGATTAAAAACTTTATTGGTTATGAAAGTCATTTGTATCACAGTAATATAAAATGTCTTTGAATGAGTTCTCACCAATGCCAAATGCCAATGAGTGAGCACATTGCCAGATGAATTCCATTAGTTATGAAAAACGTTTGTAATCACAGTAATATGAAATGTCTTTGAATAAGTTCTCACCAATCTCAGATGCCAATGAGCATATTTCCAGATATGAATTCCATTAATTATGAAACTCATTTGTATCACAGTAATAAAAAATGTCTTTGAATGAGTTCTCACCAATGCCAGATGCCAATGAGCACATTGCCAGATTGAAAACTTTATTGGTTATGAAAGTCATTTGTATCACAGTAATATAAAATGTCTTTGAATGAGTTCTCACCAATTCCAAATGCCAATGAGCACATTGCCAGATTCCATTGATTATGAATATCTTTTGTATCGCAGTAATATAAAAATTGTCTTTGAACGAGTTCTTACCAATGCCAAATGCCGATGAGCATATAGCCAGATGAATTCCATTAGTTATGAGCACATTGTGATAAAATGAGATATTTAAATAATTCCTCAAAAATTTATCTGAACCCTCTGCTGATAGATTTCCAAACACTGATATGAAAAATGTAGAAATACTTCTGTACAAAGCTTCTATTTCTATATACAATGTTACCTTACCTGTGACACAACATGATGCCATGGGTCCATTTTCATGAAATTTCTCAAAGTTGAGTTAGAAACCAAACTCAAAATGCCAGAATTTGTCCCACATGTGTTTAATTTAAAAAAAAACAACTCAAATTTGAGTGAAATTGAGGAGATCATAATGCTAAGCTTATTAAGTGCATAAGTCGTCAGTTAATGAAGTTGCCATTTATGACACTTGCTGCTTAGAGAATGCTTGTTCATTTCCATAAACAATCATTTTTACTATATTGGCTTTGTCTTAACAGGGTGCTTTGTGTGTAGTATAAATATGAATTATAGCAAAGTAAAGAAAAAACAATGTTCTTATTGGACTGAAAAAGGAGAAAGTTGTGTTACTGGGGAGTGTGCTGAAAAGAGAATATTGTTTTGGGAAGTTTAAAGACTGTGTGGGGTGAAGAGGGAGTGAGCTCAAAAGACAAAGAGAAGGATCGGGGACAGGTGACGGAGACCATTAATGCATTAATGTTTATCATATCTATAAAGCGTTTTTCATTTAATATATCTTTTCAAGACAGTTCTATTTACCGCTTATGTTTATAATTTCTAGTTAACCTACAGTCATTATTTGTAACTGGTGTATACTTACTATTTTATTGCTGATATGTAGATCAGTACTGTAAATATTATAGAATAAATAAAGACAAAAGTTGTATTTGTTTTCTAAGACACAAAGATCCCCAATTAAACATAAACAAAAAAAATAGACCTTGCTCTGAAATTTGTCGAACAAAAACACATTTTAAATAGCATTATCTTCTGTGACTCACTATCAGTGCTTCAATCGCTTCACAATAGAAAACTGGATAATCCATTGTTAGCCAATATTCTCGTCAAAAACTCTGAGCTTAGTACCTCCTATAATATAGTATACTGTTGGCTACCTAGCCATATTGGTATTAGAGGTAATGAAGAAGCTGACCGGGCTGCTAAGATGGCTCTATTCCAAGAACCATCGGATTTTAAATTACCGTTTACTGATTTTAAACGTTGTATCAAAAAGTACCTACGCCAGAAGTGGCAGGCTTCATGGAATGATGCAGTCAATAACAAACTTCATGCCATGAAACCAACCCTGGGAGAATGGACTCCTTCCTACAGAACTATCCGTAGGGAGGAGGTTGTCATTGCAAGAATCAGAATCGGTCATACATACATTACCCACTCCCACATACTAAAAGGTGAAGATCCACCAGAGTGCATTTCTTGCAATGAACCATTCACTGTTAAACACTTTATGACTGAGTGTTCCGACCTGCAACCTACGTGTGCAAAATACTATAATGTACAAGACATAAAGGAACTTTTTGATACAATACAAATCACTTGTATTTTAGATTTCCTAAAGGAAGTAAATCTCTATTTTAAACTATAACTTGTGTGCCATCACCTAGAACATTTTTATCTAATGCAAATACATGTACCACCTCTTATTTACAACATCTTATCATCAACATACACCATTTACATCTCCCATTGATTGGGAAGCTTCATATTTTCCTGTTACCAACATCTTATCATTTTATATTTAACTATTATGTTTTTTTTTTTTTATATTGCTGGTTGATGTTAAACCTTTCTTATTTTTAAATATCTAACCTATTGTATGGAGCTAAATAGCCTAATAGTGCTGGTGCGCCGTTAAAATTCAAGCAAACAAACAAACAAACAAAATTGGTTCTGCTGTACACATACAATTTAAATTCTTTTTACATCATTCAATTAACATCAAAACAGGAAGAAATTCTTGTTAAAAATGTAACATTGCAAGACATCTTAATTCCATGCTTCATGTTGGAAGTACACCCGCAAGAAGTGCGTGAACCTCTGTTGTTTCGAGGCAACCATGTCAAAAAAAGGAAATGACATTCACGTATATCATCACGATGAGCATTTTGATACCATCACCAGTATCACTGAATTCCTGGGATATATTTATGGTTATAAGAATCGAGAACAACACAAACATTCTGGTTCAAAATGTGAGGGATGTTTGGCCTCTCAAACCTGTCTGGACACAGGATAAGAAAGAGTACATTGTCCAGCGTGTCAACACACTTTTGTCAGTCGTACCTGTTAACAACATTTAAAGATGCAATGTTTACTTAGAAAAGTAATTGTCAGCTTTTGAGATTGTGCCCAACTTGTTTACATGGCATATGTACTAATAATGCCAAGGCGCACGGTTCTCGAGGTAAGAAATGATGTCACGTTTATCACCAAATCGTGGACTTGGACCACGAATGCTTCATTAAAAAATACCAACCCTAGAAAGAAGATGACCAAAAGAAAGGGATTTTGTTTTTAAAATTTCGAATGCATGCAAGAGACTGTCATTCACATTTTCTGCGTTGTTCACCGAGCGTGCGAGAAGTGCATCCGAGAGTATATCCTTAGTCATTGCCCTCATTGTAGCAAGATTCATGGATGACGTGAAAATATCTATCGAGGGTCGAACACCTTATTTGATTTTGCCCAATGGATCTTAAACCCCATTGACGAAACATGGAGTGAATAAACCTTCAAGCGTTTTGGATTTGTTATCCCCATGCCACAGTAAAGGCTGACAATTACCATGGATACAAGGGGCAATTTCTGCTCAGATACAATACGGAACTAAGTACTGAAGATCCTAAAGTGACTTTGAACGGAGCCAGAATCATTTATATGCAAGTAGGACAAGTGCCGTTTATAGACTCAATGAATTACTTGCGCATGCCTAAAATGCACTTTTTTAATACCGACACCAATCAATGTGCCATTCTACCCCATTTGCCCGAGGCATCACTACTACGACCCTAGGAAAATGCTCACCGAACAGCGAGAAGCTTTATACGCTTGGTTCCAGACTCATGCCTTGGACCCCTTCGACTTTCAAGAGGAAATGTTTATGTATTGTTGATCTGACGTGGACATTTTACGACGTTGCTGTGGAAAGTTTCGATAATTGTTCATGGAATACAGAGGGATGGATTCTTTAAAAGAAGCTTGCACCATTGCCAAAGCGTGTTCCTTTTTGTACCAAAAAAAATTCATGCCTTAAAACACCCTGGCTGTCATCAGTCCTTAAACGATGAACTTTGTCAAACGCCAATACT
Source organism: Unio pictorum (assembly GCA_030141615.1). Lineage (NCBI taxonomy): Eukaryota > Metazoa > Mollusca > Bivalvia > Unionida > Unionidae > Unio > Unio pictorum. Next base: position 7,420,396 of record JARLTB010000013.1, on the reverse strand, counting down.
CGGTCAAAGTCCTGCGCTGGCCACATTACTCGTGCGACAAGAAAGACAAACAGAGGTGGCATCGTAACGTATTCGGTGTATCACTGTGACTCGGAAAACCCTCAAATCGTGTATGTACGAGTTCAACGGATGCTTATTTCACGAATATCCCATGGGTTATCCTCAACGTGACACCAAAAATCAATTTTTACAATGGACCATGTAAGACTTGTACAAGGCTACTTGTCGGCGGCGTTTGAAGTTAGAAAAGCAAGGATACCAAGTGGTGGAAATGTCGTAACATGAGTACAATCACCGTTTGAAAACAGAACCCGAGTTTAGAAGCATCGTGTAAAGTTACAAGTTGGTGGATCCACTGAACCCCTTGGATAGTTTGTACGGAGGACAGACAAAAACGACCTGTTTGCTGTACCATGCAGACAAGGAGAAAGGAGAAGAAATCAAATACTTGGACGTGTGTTCGCTGTATCCTTACGTGTGCTAATATTGTCCCTTTAACATCGGGCACCCACAATTGATGACGGAAAACTTTGAATTGGACAACATTCGACAATACGAAGTATTGATCCAGTGCAAAGTCTTGCCTCCCACAGACATGTACCATCCCGTCTTACCACACCATTGCCAAGGAAAACTGATGTTTCCTTTGTGTCGTACATGTGCCGAAACGTGAAATCGAGACCATCCATATCAACACACCCAGGAAGAACGCGTAATTACAGGAACGTGGGTCAGCGAGGAATGGTTCAAAGCTCTGGACTTAGGATACCAACTGTTCGGAGTGTTGAAAATTTTCCACTTTCCCAAGACACAACAATTAAACAAGGGCGACGAGACGATGAAAGGTATTTTCGCAGACTATGTCAATGCCGTTTTGAAACTAAAAAAAGTAGCCAGCGAGAGAAGGTTGGCATCATTTTAGATGTTATATTGCTTGTGTTGTAAAATGGCACAACCACCGTCTTTACCCAAGACAGTGTATTTGTCTGAACCTTACCGCATCTTGCAGATGATTCGCCACAAAACCAAATACATGAAACACGTGGATGTCGTTCGTGAGGACCTGATCTTAGTCAATTACGAAGAAGAAGTAGACTTTCTAGAAGCCGACAAATTTGGAAATGTCATCATTGCGGGTTACGTGACAGCTCATGCTCGATTAAAATTTACGAAGGTTTAGAACTGTTAGGAGATCATGTGTTGTATATTGATATTGACAGTTGCATCTACATCGATCGGCCGATCCACTGTTACCCTAACATCGAAGAAGACCGTTTTGGTGCCTGGACAGATGAACATCCCGACGACAAGATTCTAAGTTTTTCAAGTGGTGTTCCTATAAATTACGGCCACGAATTCCGAAACACACAAGGAGAAATGTACACCAGATTTAAAGTGAATGGATTGTCTCTCAATTATCGCACCAGTTGAGTGGTGAACTTTGACGTAGTCTGGAAAGGATGAAAGGTTTAAAGTGATCACCTACGAACCGCACAAGATCGTACGTTTAACCACACACCAAATCGTCAGTCGGCCTTTGGAGAAAGTTGATCAAATAGTGTACCAGAAGAGAGTGCAGCTTCCGAATCACTTCACTTTACCGTATGGTCACGTCGATATTGATTCAGCATATAAAAAGGACACCGTCCAAGACCGATAGTTCATTGTAACTACAAGGACCAAGCGAACAAGAAAGATGAATACGTTTAAACAGACGTCATTAGGGAATTCTCAAGTGAAGTGCGATTCAATAACTTGCGAATGCATTGATGCCGTAGGCTGTGACCTGAGCGATTCAGCAGAACTTCATGTGAACTTTGCTATGACCACAATATATGCCATGGAAAGTCAGGCTATGAGTGTCAAACCTGAAGCATGCGAAAGGGAGACCTTGCGGCTACCATCCTACGGACATCATGCAATCCAAAGTAAACTCCAGGGAATTGCACCGTACCCTCATCCAAATAATCTTGTGAAAGACGAATATTCGTTCCCTGTTTGCTTCTTTGAATACTGTAATTTTGAAAGTCGACTCCAAACCTTTAATGGAAAATGGCCAAATCATCTGACTTGACCAACCTCCGAAGAATTAGCAAGAGCCGGATTTTTCTAATTGGGCGTAGGGGATATTCGAGTGATTCAGTTGCAGTGTGTCACTTTACGAGTGGGAACATAAAGATCCCACTTACCTGCAACATGATCGATGGTCTCTTAATTCTCGCTACCTTCCTTTTGCGTGACCCTAGTTAATGAAGTGAGATACCATGTCGTTTGAGAAACAAGCTTGGCTAGGAGTCAAACATTGGACAATACATAGACGATTATTTAAACCCCATGTAAAAAAATACTATTCACAGAAAACCAAACGATTTGCAAGGTATGATCTACAAGGAAGTTTGGTAGGGACTTGCCAGTCTTGTGGATCTTTTGTGTGGAGAATTTCGCAAGAGGTAAATGACAAAAGTCAATCAATGCGTCCGTTTTATCTGGATGAAGTGTGCCTTCTTCCTAATATTCAGCTTTAGACCGTTTACATCAGAAAATTGTATTGCCATTCTTGACGATTACCTTGAATGGCAGTGATAAAACATTACACACTATCTCCGTCACGTTCGCGCAAGATGATGATTTTAAATAAAACTAAGACATTCAGAAGTAACCCTCAACGTGGGTATTAACATTGACTGGCATGAACATGGATACTTTACAAGAGAACGTTCATTGTGTGTCTGTGGAGTTGAGAGAAAGTATTTACCGAGACCTGGTTAACATACAAGTGAAACGCAAAGAACAATGGCATATGTTACGTCACCGATGTATGATCCACTGTTACATTAATACTATAAGACGTTCGATTCAGATAAGTGTTCGCGTGGTCAGACCTTGTTCAACTGGACGCGAACGAGAAGAATTTGGTTTGTTGTGACTCGTTTCTTTTACTACGAGGTACACAAACTGCATAGAATTTCAGAAGCAAATCTAGAAGATTGGCAAAATCTTTTGCGCAACAGAAGTTAGCTGAGGAAGAAGCTTCTGAACGGAGTGTGAAGGGTGAGCTAGTGCCAAAACCAATAAGATTCGCCACTGATGTCTGAACACACCTGTGCAGAAAGTACACTTATTGCCTTCGACAAACTGAAGTATAAGACAGGCTATCATGCCACAACCTTTATCACTTATGATACAACAGATTCCGTGGAATAAAATCAATGAGAATATTCAAACTGTGGGCTATTAACAACACTTATTACTAGATCTGTCTTGTCAATTGGGGTCGAATTGTAGTGTGTATTATAGTCACTTGCTTTATGGGATTTTGTTTACCCGTATATTCCTTGTGGCGACTTTACGAACAATATCAAGGAGATATTATGATGACTGCTTTAAATGTCCACGAGAGACTCATTCTGTTAAAAGCCTTACGCTTTCATCGGGAAAAAAATATTCGTCAACTTTTCGGTACAGAAGATGTGTACGACGATATGTGAGGAGCTTGTGCCTTACACTCTCATTGGACAGATGTTTGTGACTGGACAAGTTGGGGTTTTGACACCTTGATTAAAGAAAAAGACCATTATGCTCAAGCGTTGAGATCCTAAGTAACAGTTCTAGAAGTAGAATCTTTCACCGAGGACAATCACTCCTTTCAAGACATGACTGTCATTGCCATAACCAAAAGACCATTCCGGGAAGACACCAGTGTGACTGTACCCAATGTAGATACTGTACGAACACTATATGCTACCTATAGGACACCTTTGTTAACAAAACTATGTTGTACAATAACTTGTTTATGTTCTAGTTTGATCGTTTTAATGTGTATTTAATTGTTGTACATATCCATTTGGCATTTATATATTTTTGTCTTTCGTATTGTTCCAGTTGTAAACACGAGTTGAAATATAGTCATGTCCTGAAAATATGTATAAAAACTCTTGTCTTGTCTTCTTTTATGTCAAACGTGACATACCCTACACTACACTGGTTACCTCTGTTTTTCTCTACTCCTTCTTCCTCCACTTCAAAGTCATCCACGAACACTTAAATCTTGCTGGTTAGGAGGCATTGTATCTTCGCCATCCTTTTAATATGTTAATTGCGGGACCTAGTGTTTCAGGCAAAACCATATTTGTCAAACGTTTGCTCGAACATAAACATTATTCGATCGTTCGTCCACTGCAACGCATCGTGTGATGTTACAAAGAGTGGCAATCGGGGTGTAGCATCTTGCGAGAAATTTAGGTGATACCATCATGTTTGTGGAAGACATCCTTGTTTACGGTGACTGTCTATAAATAGTGTGCAGTAGAGAATCATGGTGTAGTATGTCACAATCGTCCGTCAAGTGATCATGTCAATAATTGTAACGCTACTATACGTTCTATGTAAAATTAAAGAAAAAGGCAAATACTATTTGTATTATAAAACATTGTATTAAAGCAAATCAATATTATCTTTGTTATAACATATTAAGATTGAATACGAGTTTGTGTCGCCAACTTCTTGCTTCACATGCCAACTTTTGTCATGATAATGGCTTAATTAAGTAATGACAATTTAATTTATATGGATTAATATTTTCATTTGCGATGTCTATTGACTCTTCCTGTTTCAAATACATTCAATATCATTAATACATGTGTATGCGTATTTTATTTGTGTTGATTATTATATATGCTTTCATTATATATGTGTTATTTCTGTGTTTTGTAAGCAACGTCTTTGCCGTTTGGTTGCAATTGAACTCAAATCACAATTGGAAAATAATAAACATTTTTTTTATTTAAAAAAGTAACATAAATTTGTTTGATGGGTTATAAAGAGAAGAAGGAAAGATAGGTATAACTAACATAAGCAAAAGAAAGACAAACGCTAATGCCATTTCAGATTTATAAATTTGTTAATTAGAACAATCATTGCTTCTAATACATGAAGAGTAAAATCTAATATCCAATACTACAACAATATCAAAGTAATTTAACAGTAACATATATTCAATAATTATACAATAACAGCAACACATATTCATCAAACTATAAAAATCATCCATACATAGATACTCGTCTGCTGTTTGCTATCCGTGCTTTATTTATTCTAGGTGTTAATGATTATTAACCAGAGCTTCAGTTTTGAAAGCTCAGTGATTTAGCAATACATGTAAAAATGTCATTGACCTGGAAGTGAATAGATATGGGTATTGTAGAAAAGCTGTCTTCTTCTTCTTCTTCCTATTTTTATTATTATTATTATTATTATTATTATTATTATTATTATTATTATTATTATTATTAAACGGTTGTGAAAACGGTCCTTTTTAACTCGAGCTATTCCGCACAGGTTCTTTCTGACCCGGGCCGTTTCCGTCCAGGTCCTTTCTTACACATTACTGGCCTTTTTAGACCGGGTCCCTTTTGGTACCGGTCCGATTTGACCCGTTACCCTTTAAATTAACCATTTAAAGACGAAGAATGTGACAATATGCTTGGTCTAGAGTGGAAATCTGAATTATTATATGATGGAACACGCTGGAAATAAACCTTTTCAGTGTGAAGTGTGTAATAAAAGATTTATTGGCAATCATCATGCGGCAATGGAACTTTGAATGAACACATGAGGACACATACAGGAGAAAAACCATTTGTGTGAATTTTGTATAAAAGGTTTGGTTACAGTGGAAAAATTTACAAAAGCACACGAGGACATATATTGGAAAAAAAAACTTTCAAGTGCGAAGTATGTAATAAAATGTTTAATATGAGTGAAAATCTAACAGTGCACACATAAGAACTCACACTGGAGAAAAACCATTTAAATGTGATGTGTGTGATCGAAGGTTTAGTAACAGTAGACAGCTAGCGATTCATGTGAGGATACATACTGGGGAAAAGCCTTAGAAGTGTGATCGAATGTTTATTAACATCGGAACTCTAACTAGACACATGCGGATACACACTGAAGAAAAAACATTCAAATGTGAAGTAAGTAATAAACGGTATAGTGACGGTGGATCTTTTATAGAGCACATAAGAATGCATACTGGAGAAAAACCATTTAAGTGTGAAGTGTGTAATAAAGGGTTCAGTGAAAGTGGAAGTCTGAAAAAGCATGTGAGGACACATACTGGAGAAAAACCATTTCAGTGCGAACAGTGTAATAAAACATTTGGACAGATAGGACATTTATTAACTCACATGAGGACACATACTGGAGAAAAGCCATTTCAGTGTGAACAGTGTAATAAAACGTTTGGGCAGAATTCACATTTATTAACTCACATGAGGATACATACTGGAGAAAAGCCATTTAAGTGTGAAGTATGTAATAAAAGGTTTATTAAATGTGATCCTCTAAATAACCACATGCGGATACACACTGGAGAAAAACCATTCAAATGTGAAGTATGTGATAAGCGGTTTAGTTACAGTGGTAGTTTGAATCAGCACATAAGAACACATAATGGAGAAAAACCATTTAAGTGTCAAGTGTGTAATAAACGGTTAAGTGGAAGTACAAGTCTTAAAAACCATGCGAGGACACATACTGGAGAAAAACCATTTCAGTGCGAACAGTGTAATAAAATGTTTAGGCAGAGTGGATCATTATTACTTCACATGAGGGTACATACAGGAGAAAAACCATTTAAGTGTGAAGTATGTGATAAAAGGTTTGCTGTAAGTGGAAGTTGTACAAGGCACATGAGGACACATACTGGAGAAAAATGTTATAAGTGTGGAATCTGTGATAAAAGTTTTAGTAGACGTGGAATTCTAACAGTCCATATGAGGATACATTCTGGAGATAAACCATTTAAGCATGAAGCATGTAATTAAATGCTTATTAAGACTGGAAATGTAAATATTCACATGAGGACATATATAGGAGAAAAACTGTGTGAAGTTTGTTGTAAAAGATTTAAGAAAGATTTAAATAACGTAAAGTTGTGTTACTGGGCAGTGTGTGAAAAGAGAGTGTATTGTTTGGAAAGTTTAAAGACTGGGGGTGAAGAGGGAGTGAGCACACTTAGAAAGCCATTTATTTGTGAAGTAATGTAACAAACTATTTAAATAAAATGACGTCTAATGATGCACATGAGTATGCAAATGGCAGAAAAGCCTATTGAGTGTGATGTGATGAAAGTTTAGCCCCAGTTGTAGTTTGAATGAATGGAAAATGCTAGAATATTCCAGATGAATTCCATTAGTTATGAAAGTCATTTGTATCACAGTAATATAAAATATCTTTGAATGAGTTGAGTGAGAAATCCAACTTAAAATGCCTGAAATTTTCCCATATATTATTGTCCACTCGGTGTTTGATTCACAAAAATCGATCTCAAATTTTGAGTCAATCTGAGGGGGACATAATGCTAAACTTATTAGGTGCATAAGTGATCAGTTACTGAAATTGCCATTTAGGAAAGTTTAAAATATACTTGCAGGTAAGAGGATGCTTGCATGTTTCCTTAAACAATCGTGTTGACTGTATTGACTTTGTCATAATAGGGTGCTTTGTGTGTAGTATAAAATATGTATTATAGCGAAGTAAAGAAAAATATAATGTGCTTATTAAACCAAAAAAAGAGAAATTTGTTTTTCTGTAGAGTGTGCTGAAAAGAGATGGTTTGTGTTTTCCACCAGACTCACTATTCATAAACAAATCTATGAAGCCGCTAAGAACGTTACAAACATAGTCCATTTAGCCAAATCATCCCACTACAGTTCTAAGATCACAGAGAGTTCCAGCTGCAAAGAGCTCTTCGAGATAACTAAGAAATTAATGTCAAGGAAGAAATGTACACCACTTCCAACAACCTTCTCTCCACTTGACCTACCAGACCAATTTGCAAATTTCTTTGATGACAGCACAATTTCAACTGATTCATCACCATACAATTATGATGCAGAATTTAAGCGACAACCATTAGGAGCATTTTAACCTGTTTCTATTGATTTAGTACAGACAATCGTGATGAAAAGTGCACCAAAGTCTTGTGAACTTGATCCAATTCCAACATCACTGATGCTTGAGTGCTTAAACCCAATATTGCCTTCACTAACTGATGTTATTAATATCTCTCTCTCATCAGGGGAATTCTGATCTTTTTTCAGAACTGCATTCGTAAAGCCACTGCTGAAGAAACCAACACTGAACTGTTCTGGATCTCATTCACTCCTTTTAGTGATTTAATCCGTTGTAAATATATATTATTAAATACCTTGTTTATTTTACCATTTTACAACCTAAATTAGTTTCCGGATTAGACTCCGTATTCCGCTTCCGCGTTTACATTACACTTTACTTTGGGCTACTTTACACCTGCATTTCCTGAAAATCGTGCAAAACCTACACACTCATATCGACAGGACAGGACAAACTACTGTCAAGTACGTTTTTATATATATTCCCTTGTTCTCAGGAACATTATTTCGAACTTATATGTTTTGAATCCTTATTGATACAGATGCATATAATCCTTATTCACGTTTTAGAATCATTGTTCAATTACACGTTTATAGTTCTTATTCATACACGTTTGTGAGCCAATATGTATGAATATGGTTCATTTCAGCCTTTATAAATATTTGCATCTATATATAATCCGCGTTTTTATACGCTTGTTTATAATCCTGTATCATACACAATTATTATTGAAAAAGGTGTGTATAACCCTTGTTCATAAATAAGTTAGTAATGTTCATTCATTTTACATGTTTAAAATTCATATTCATATTTTAGCCCTTATTAATACACATGATTAGTCCTTATTCTTATGCGTGCTGATTAATCGTATTGATTGATACATGTATTTAAATGTCATGCCACTATGCATATTGTAATAGCCTCTTATCTTATTTTTTCAGTTTACCACACACACATACTACTATAGACCTATTTTGGGAATTTAATTAAAGACAAGATTCTGCGTTGAATTGTGTTTGGATTTTTTTTACCTTCCCCAAGTGAGTCTAGAAAAGTACTGGGTTATACTGTCTGGTCTGGCCAGAACAGTAAATCGACAGTAGTTTGTCCTGTCCTGTCGACCAGTGACACTGAAGCACGTTCCATCCGGTAGGCAACCCGCTCTCAACGTTGGAGTTGAGGCAAGAACGCTCCTCACTAAAAAGTGGTATTAGTTCAGGGCACTTTTAGTCACCTAAAAACATGGACAACTTCGAGTCTTTACACTCAGAAGAATTGGGTCCAAGGAACTGTACTCTGTCAGAAAAGGGGAGAGAATCCTACATAGAAAGGAGAGACAAATATTTCCAGAACGTGGAATACTTATGGTCCATACTGGATTCATATTTGAAAATTGCAGACAGCCCGCCTGAAAGGGTCCAAGACTGTCTTGCTCTGGAGCAAAACATCATACAGGAAAATGCCAAATATCTGGTTCAGGTCAACGCCTTTACGAGCTTTCTGAAAGGAACCAGGTCAGATGAAAGTACCCAAGATTTAGATACTTTATCCAAGCTAGTGGACTTTCGGAAATGTGCTTTCGATAGGGCGCTAAAACTTCTCAAGAACAAAAGTCAATATGACGACAAGAGGTCCGTCAAATTTCATCATTCTGGGAGCAAAGCTTGTTCCCAGTTGTCAAAACATTCTGACGCCCCAAGCATTGCCAGACAAAAAGCGGAAGCCGCTAGGGCCGCCATTCTCTTTGCAGAAAAACAGGCTGCACTTGAACGAATGGAGGCTTGACAAAAAGCAGTCATGGACGAGGAAGCAGCCAAATTTTAGACGGAAATGACCCTCCTTCAAACCAAGAAAGAGTTGGCCATTGCTGAGGCAGAAGCTCGTGTCTACGACATGGACGAGGCCGGAAGTCAAGTCATTGAGGATGGTCCTCCGCAACAAACGGCAGATTATTCTGACCGGATTAAAGAATACATAAGCCAACAAAGTCAGCTCATCAATAAAGGAAACATTGCCAATGTGGACCCTGATAAGGTATCGTCTGGTACGATGACCAGTGAACCGCTACATGACGTACAGAGACCATCAGGCGAGGATAAGAACCTTGATTTTCCTTATGGAGTCCGAGAACATCGTTCTGTTCATTTTGGGACGTCCTTTGATGATTATCAGCCGATTACATCTATTCTTGCCAGATTACTTTCCAGTCAGGAGCCAAAAATATCTAAACTCAACGCAGGCGCACCGGAATTTGTCCCTACTTCACATGATGCAAGACAAGGGAACTTAGTCCTCTCTCAAAATCATAGCTTAAATCAGGACATACAGATGGGGACGCAGCATTCAACCCTGCCGAATGCCTCAGCTATGACCGATAATGGGGCATCAGAAATGACAAAGTTCTTGTTACGGAAAGATTTGCTTTTCTCCCAGCTCACGCAATATAACGACAAACCTGGATGTTATCATGCATGGAAAGACAGTTTTCAATGTGTAACCAAAGAACTGAGACTATCAGACTCGGAACAAATCAACTTGTTGGTTAAATGGCTAGGCCCAAAATCCTCAGAACAAGCCCTAAGCATAAGATCGTCTAATGCAGGGGATCCATCTAATGGATTAAACGAACTTTGGAAACGCCTAGATTGGAGGTATGGTTCGCCAGAGATGGTAGAAGCTTCCATAAAGAAAAAACTTGAGTCTTTTCCCAAATTCACCAACCGGGACAACGAGAAGTTATATGATTTTTCGGATCTACTGTCAGAGGTGAAATTCCTCAAGAAAAAGGATGAATTTAAGACTCTCCTTGCTTACTTTGACTCGTCTACTGGGGTAAGACCTCTCGTATCTAAACTTCCGGTTTCCGACCCGTAGATTTGGACAATCCCACTCAAAAACGTGATTCTGCAAAAAAACACTCATGGAACCAAACCTAAAGTGAATGTCCGAAGAACAGAGTTGACAAATCAAAAGGACGAACAGCCAAAAAGTCAACCATTAAGTAACTGCATTCTGCACAAAACAAAACATACACTCGATGAATGTAGGGGCTTTAAGTTCAAATCCATCGAAGAGAGGAAAAAACTCCCAAGACAACACAACATTTGTTTTAAGTGCTGTGCATCGGATAAGCATGTCAGTCGCGATTGCAAGGCTAAGATTTGTTGTAAGGATTGCGGCAGCAAACAGCATACTACGGCTTTACACGTCAATAGGCCTTCTCCATGTTTACCTCCCGAGGTTGCGGAAAATCATGGCGGGAAGTTCTCCAAAAACTCCAAGAGGCAATATGAGGAAGACATACGAGCTAAATGTACTGAAATCTGTAAAGGAGCTCATGGAAAGTCATGAGCCAAAATCTTACTGGTCAATGTTTACAACAAAGACAATCCAAATAAAATTCTTAGACTATATGCTATTATCGACGACCAAAGCAACAGATCCCTAGCCCTGCCAAGTTTATTCGATTTCTTTGATGTCAGATCAGAACCTGAGAGTTACACCCTAAACACTTGTTCCGGTCGAGTTATCACTTCCGGCCGGAGAGGAAGTGATTTCATCATAGAATCCATCAATGGAGACGTAGAGTTGGAACTTCCGACACTCGTCGAGTGTGGCAACATACCTGATGATAAAAATGAGATCGCAACTCCAGAAGTTGTAAAGTTCCATGAACACTTAAACGATCTTATTGGGTCTATCAAACCAATAGACAGAAGAAAAGAGATTATGCTACTGATCGGAAGAGATTTGGCAGAAGCTCATTACGTTCTAGAACAACGAATAGGTCATCAAGGAGCGCCATACGCCCAGCGACTCAAGCTAGGATGGGTCGTCATAGGAGAAGCATGTTTAGATAAACAACATGCTCCCGATAATGTCAACGTCAGCCGAACTCATGTTTCACCTTCGGGTCAGCCGACAGCCCTAGTGCCATGTCACAACTATTTGGAAGTACGGGAGCAACTTTCTAATCCCGCACTACATCGCAAAGATAGCGAGTTTGGTTCCTCAGTTTTCGAGAGGACAAAGGACGACGACGACATAACTGGTATGTCGCACGAGGACAGAATATTCATGCAACAAATGGATAATGAGTTTCAAATAGACTCAAACGGGCACTGGGTAGCTCCATTACCTTTCAAGTCACCTAGGCCGCCATTGCCGAACAACAAGAACCAGGCAAAACATAGGGCACAACTTCTTGACGCCAATCTGAAGAAAAATACAAGGAAACGTGAACACTTCCTTGAATTTATGGCAAAAATGTTAGACAATCATCATGCCGAGGTAGCTCCACCGCTAGCGGCAAGCGAAGAATGCTGGTATTTACCATTGTTTGGTGTTTACCACCTGAGAAAACCCGATCAAATACGAGGCGTATTCGATTCATCTGCAAAACACCAAGGAGTGTCATTGAATGACGTACTGCTTACAGGACCAGACTTAATCAACAATCTTATTGGTGTACTTCTTCGCTTTAGAAGGGAAATGGTAGCTGTTACTGCAGACGTGCAGCACATGTTTCACTTCTTCATCGTCCGAGAGGTCCACCGAAACTATTTGCGTTTCTTTTGGTACGAGAACAATGACATCAATAAGAAACTCATTGAGTACAGGATGAAAGTACATGTATTTGGAAACAGTCCATCATCAGCCGTCGCAACTCTGGGATTACGTAAGGCCGCTTTGAAAGCTGAACCTGAGTACGGAAGCCAGGTTACATCGTTCGTCTCCAGGGACTTCTATGTCAACGATGGGTTAACTTCCTGCTCAACACCCGAAGTAGCTGTTAAGCTCTTAGTGGACACTCAAAGTGCCTTAAAAGACTATGGCAATCTTCGACTTCACAAAATTGCATCGAATAGCACTGAAGTAATGGCTGCTTTTCCAACAACTGATCTGGCATATAATTTGAAAGATCTAGATTTAGACTCGGGAAGAAAAACAGCTCCAACGGAGTCTTGGCCTAATATGGGATGTCAACGCGGACAAATTTCTGTTTGAACTGTCTTCCGATAAAAAACCAATTACCCGTAGAGGAATCTTATCAACGAATAACAGCATTTTTTATCCGCTTGGATTTCTGTCTCCCGTTATCATATATGGGAAACTCATCCTTCGAGACATTGTCTTAGAGACCATAGATTGGGACGAGCCCGTATCCGATGAATTTGCCTCAAAATGGGAGTCTTGGAAAAACACCCTTGAACCACTAAAAAACTTGAGAATATCAAGGACATATGTGCCCGAACTTAGCAAATGCATCACCAGGGAACTCCGTTTATCTTCGAACGAAAGACGTCAGTAACCATTATCACGTAGGATTTGTTATTGGAAAGGCTAAAGTAGCCCCCCAAACTGGAACCAAGATTCCAAGAAAGGAACTATGTGCCGCGGTCCTAGCTGTGGAGATAGGTCAATTTGCTATTGAACATCTAGACGTTAAGATAGACAATGTTCGCTATTACACCGACAGCAAGGTCGTTCTTGGTTACATATGCAACTCAGCTAGGAGATTCTATGTCTACGTGGCGAATATAGTGGAAAAAAATTCGCAAATTTTCAGATCCCGATCAATGGAATTATGTTCCAACGGATCAAAATCCTTCAGACTCTGCAACGAGGTCGATACAGGCTGTAGACCTTAAATCTAGCAGTTGGCTCAATGGACCCCAACAATTATTTGAGTCGACTCCTCAGCATGGTGAGACCCATGAACTCGTAATGCCCAACGATGACATCGAAATTCGCACGGCATTTACCACTGTCGACCCTACAAAGGTAAATTCATCATGTAGTAAACTAAGAACAGCCAGATTCGAGCGTTCTTCGTCATGGAAGAGTCTGATGGGGGGATTAATCACCTTCGACTAATTGCTCGCCAACGGAAATGCTGGAAATCAGCTGACTTTAAAGTATTGTCAGAAAGCCAAGTGTCAGAAGATCTCATCTTGAGAGCCACACAGGGCGATTTCTACGGCAAGGAAGTGACCGCACTTCAAATGGGAGAACAAATTTCCAAACGCAGCCCGCTAATCAAATTGAACCCAACATGGGACACTACCCGGAAGATTCTACGGGTAGGTGGACGCTTGGAACACTCCAAGGAAACCCTTGAAATTACAAAACCCATAATTGTACCTGGCAATAGCCACATCGTAACCCTTCTGGTCAGACACTACCATGAGAAAGTGAAACACCAAGGCCGTCACATCACTGAAGGTGCCATCAGGTCAGCAGGATACTGGATTACCTCTGGTAAACGACTGACATCCAGCGTCATACACAAATGTGTAATTTGCAGAATGTTAAGGAGGGAGCCACAAAACCAAATTATGGCAGACTTGCCTTCGGATCGCCTCGAACCAGGACCTCCCTTCACCAACGTAGGTGTTGACGTTTTTGGACCTTGGGAAGTTCTCACAAGGAAAACCAGAGGCGGGTCGGCTAACTCAAAACGTTGAGCCGTCATGTTTACATGCCTTGTAATAAGAGCAGTTCACATCGAAGTCATCGAAGAAATGTCATCATCATCATTTATCAACGCTCTTCGAAGATTCCAGGCTATCTATGGACCCGTGAAGCTTTTCCGCTCTGATCAAGGAACAAACTTTGTTGGAGCCGTTGATGACTTGAACATCAACCACGGTCCAATACAAAACTATCTATTGGAGAACAGGACAGAATGGAAGTTCAATCCACCCCATTCTTCACACATGGGAGGCGCATGGGAACGTATGATCGGCACCGCCAGACGGATTCTCGACGCCATGCTCGCCGAATCGCCGAGCAGGAAATTCCTCACGCACGAAGTTCTCAGCACATTTATGGCTGAGGTCTGTACTATTATGAACTCCAGACCACTGACTCCTGTCTCAACGGATCCGGAGAATCCTCTTTTTCTGACACCAGCGATCCTCTTGACGCAAAAAACCGACTACGCTTACAAGTCAGACGAGTTGGGAGATACATATCCCGCGGACTTGTATCGTTCTCAATGGAAGCAAGTGCAAGCTTTAGCTCGGACCTTCTGGTCACGTTGGAGGAAAGAGTACCTTCCGTCACTTCAGAGCAGGAGAAAATGGACGGTTCAACAACGGAATCTAACCGAAGGAGATGTCGTTCTTGTGAGGGACAGTTCGGTGTGCAGGAATCAGTAGCCAGTTGGCATTGTCACAAGGGCAATAAAAGGATCCGATAATCACATCCGAAAGGCGGACGTCCGGATCGTTGTTGGTGATAAATGCGAACCTAAAATTTACACCCGTCCGATTACTGAACTTTTACTTCTGATTGACTAAAGACATTCATTGGATCATCTTTCATTCGTCATTGATATGCAGACAATTACCGTTTTTCCATTTATATAACTGTTGGATAGGAATTCATTCATGTGACATTCGTTGGGTTTACGTTTTATTCATATATAATAATTTGGATTACTGTGTATCAAGAATATCGTTATATATTCTACAATAGAATAAGTGGTAGTGGTATCTCTATAGATAGCAGGCGGGGAATGTTCTGGATCTCATTCACTCCTTTTAGTGATTTAATCCGTTGTAAATATATATTAAATACCTTGTTTATTTTACCATTTTACAACCTAAATTAGTTTCCGGATTAGACTCCGTATTCCGCTTCCGCGTTTACATTACACTTTACTTTGGGCTACTTTACACCTGCATTTCCTGAAAATCGTGCAAAACCTACACACTCATATCGACAGGACAGGACAAACTACTGTCAAGTACGTTTTTATATATATTCCCTTGTTCTCAGGAACATTATTTCGAACTTATATGTTTTGAATCCTTATTGATACAGATGCATATAATCCTTATTCACGTTTTAGAATCATTGTTCAATTACACGTTTATAGTTCTTATTCATACACGTTTGTGAGCCAATATGTATGAATATGGTTCATTTTAGCCTTTATAAATATTTGCATCTATATATAATCCGCGTTTTTATACGCTTGTTTATAATCCTGTATCATACACAATTATTATTGAAAAAGGTGTGTATAACCCTAGTTCATAAATAAGTTAGTAATGTTCATTCATTTTACATGTTTTAAAATTCATATTCATATTTTAGCCCTTATTAATACACATGATTAGTCCTTATTCTTATGCATGCTGATTAATCGTATTGATTGATACATGTATTTAAATGTCATGCCACTATGCATATTGTAATAGCCCCTTATCTTATTTTTTCAGTTTACCACACACACATGCTACTATAGACCTATTTTGGGAATTTAATTAAAGACAAGATTCTGCGTTGAATTGTGTTTGGATTTTTTTTACCTTCGCCAAGTGAGTCTAGAAAAGTACTGGGTTATACTGTCTGGTCCGGCCAGAACACTGAACCATAATGATTTAAAGAACTACCTGCCAGTTTTCTAATCTCCCATTCATATAAAAAATTTTATAAGACGTTGTTCTTACTCAACTTGTATCTCATTTGAATTAAAACAGTCTTTTTAGCAATGTACAGTCTGCATATCGCCCTTGCCATAGTACGGAAACTACTCTTCTGAAAGTATTTAGTGACATTCTCTCTGCTTTGGATAGTGGAAAGATTACAGTCCTCACTGTCCTGGATTTATCTGCAGTATTTGACACAATAGACCATGATATATTACTTCACCGTCTCCAGCATGTATTTGGCATTCAGAATATAGCCATACAGTGGTTCAAGTCCTACTTAATGAACAGGACACAAATTATATATGCAAATGGAATACACTCCAGCCCATTTGACATACGTTATGGTGTTCCTCAGCGATCTGTTCACTTCATTCTGTACACTCAGCCGCTCACAAGTGTCATAGATCATCACCCAGTGTTGCACCAATTGTATGCTGATGACACCTAAATATACAAGTCTAGCCACCCAAATGAAGTTGATGCTACCATACATGGAGTAGAGAAGTGCATTTCTGATGTGAAATCATGGATGACATGTAACTAGCTGCAGTTCTCATTATTATTATTATTATTATTATTATTATTATTATTATTATGGAGTATTGTTTGGAAAGTTTAAAGACTGTAGGGGTGAAAAGGGAGTGAGCACAAAAGACAAAGAGAAGGCACGAGAACAGATGATGGAGACTGTTTATGCATAAACATTTACCATATTTATAAAATGTTTTTCATTTAATATTTTTCAAGAAAATGTTATCACTTACATTTAGCATTATCTGGTTAACCTACATAGAGCATTTGTAACTGGTGTAAATTTGCAATTTTTTGTTGATATCAGAATTGGTATATATACTGTAAATATTAATGAACAGTTAATGTCAAAAGTTGTATTTGTTTGCTATGACAGAAAAGTTTCCAATTAAACAGAAATAAATTAAATTTATTCTGCAGTACACAAAAGATTTAAATTGTTTTTTTTTATAATGTAATTAAGATAAAGACAGAAAGTAAATTCTGATTAAAAATTAAACAATTTCAGATGAATGCTTGTGTTTAAAAAAAGCAAACTACAAATGTGGAAGGGTAGTATGTCAGTAGATCCCATCTTACCCAGTATGGTATTATAATTGCTCTATTATCAGATAAAAATTAAATTGCCATAATCAAAAACAAGTCTTATAGAAGTACATAAACATCTTGTTAAATTACTTTATCAACAAATTGTTATAAGTACAGTAATATGTTTGCGTTTATAAGTTTTGTCATTGTTTACTGCAATCTGCTTTTTTATCTTTTTATCTTAAACATGAAATAAAAGAAGACCACTACCTGTAGAAAATTCACCAGGCTTCATAGCAAACTTATGGTCTATACTTAAGAGTGTACTCTATTAATTTAAAGCATATTGTTTGTTCCTAAAAGAATAATATGATGTAATTTTGTTTTATTCATCCTTTTACAATACCTCATTCTTTGTGATCACAGTTTAGCAACGAGTCCATTGATATTTTGATTTACTAGTATACTATTAGACACATATGAGTGATTATTGCCATAGCATTTTCGTTAATCTAATTGATTCAACAAAGAAATGCAGTCCATATTTACTTCAGCATTTCATGATTATTTCATTTATTATTTAGAACCCGGCAAGCTTTCTCACATAACTACATTAGCCGAATCTTATCCTCGAACCCATACAGACAGAGGTGAGATGGCAGTGATCCATAACGGACAGCGCTTTAGACCACTCCGCCACTCTGGGCTCCTCACAGCGAGAAATAGAGAGAGATAGAAAATTATTTGATCATCAAGGATCCATTTTAGTGTTGCATTTCAATGTAAAGAAAACTAATGTCTGCAGATCACCTAAAGAAATCAAATCGTGGCTACAAAGCAAGATGGATTAATATTCAGGATAAATTAGTATTTGTCTTGACACAACGTGCCACATGTCATGGAATGAACTGTGATGATCTCAGAATCAAATCAAAGGATAATGCAACGGAATTAGGAATTAAAAGGTTCATTTGAAATGTGTAATGGTGTATTAGGTTCATGCAAAGAAGGGGACTTAGTGAAAATCATTGTTCTTTAATGGCACAGAAACATCCTGTAAACTTGACAAATTAAACAATTTTCATAAGGATGTCGAAGACAAGATTGACTGACAATTTGGAAATGACTGACGTAATAAACATGGATCAAGTATTGTTAACATTCAACATTCCAATGAACAGAACAGTTGAGCTCATTAGATCTAACGGTGTTGCTTTTAGGAAAGTAAGTCACGATAAGTCAAACTTCACTCTAGTTCTCTCATGTTCTGTCAAAGGTGGAAAGTTGCCACCAATGCTGATTTTTCAAAGAAAGCAATGGCAAAGTAGAAATTTTTCTATTGTTAGCATCGCCATATTTATCTCATCTGTTTAATCTTGCACTCAAGACTGGTTTCAACTGGAATAATCAGGTTATTTTTTTTAGGCCTTTAACATGTACATAGCATGCACAGCCATATGGCTCTTGTTTCATTAGATGTCAACATTAAAACAAGCATAAACTGTTTATTCATCAGTGTCAATTGATAACAGAATATTGCAGTGCCATGTACAGGAATAAAATCACAAGCATGTTATCATCAATGATGCAATTTGACGATTGCTTGTAATATGGATTATCGTATATTGAGGCCATTAATATTCATGAAATTGGAAGGTATTAGTGCAAGATCAGAGGTCTCAGAAACCCTTAATTACACGTTAAGAATTTTTTTTTCTCGCACGCAGATAATCACCTATGCAGGAGCCTTCCGTATGATTGCAAATCGATAGGTGAGAATTTAAAGACTTGCCACTCCTAGTTCAGCAACCTACTGAGTTGGAGAATGTGTTGCTCATTTGATCAATTTATCTGTGAAGATATTTACAATGACAGATTTATGTGGTTACAATACCCCCAGATGTGCCTATTAAGAGTACATCAAAATCTTATGATGCAATAGGTGGGTGGCCAGTTCTAAAATTTCCACTAGTTGCTTTGGTTGGAAAACATACTGATATTTGTAATGCCTGAGTTCAGAAGCAGAAAGACCCTGAGATGTACATGTGATTATTATAAAAGTACTTTAGCTTCCATTATTGTGTTCATTTCTGATTGTAGTCAAAATAAATAGTGCATGCAATCTCAAAATCAAGACTTGGTCAAAATGTCCCTTGCAAATTTGGATATGTGTTTTGTGGTGAAATGGCAAACTGACAATGATTTTCATGAGATTCAGAAGAGTGTTAAAGTTTGTAGAACTGATAACGTGGGTGGGATAGCTGCTAAGTTTAAAAAAGTGTGTGATGCCTGGCTTAGTGTTTGGAATAAGACCATTCCACGTACTGACAAAATTCAGTCTCACTCTGAAGGACTAACAAGAATTATACCGCTGTTTGGCTATTTTGCACATCTAATATCACCAATATTGGCGCAAAACCCAAACGAAAATTCAATTGACAAAAATAAAATTCAGCAACAATTACCAAATGAAATGTGGCAATTTTCAGTAGAATATTGTATTCAAAATAATGTCAAATTTATTACAAACGGGATACCACCCCTATGTTCTCACGACAACATACATGATAGACTATTTTGCGCATGGCTTTAAAAAAGATGTAATATTTATGCATCAGGCTATGGAAATAAAATACATTACTTTGGAATCTTTCTGCCACCGTTTCAGCCCAAAATTTTAAATTTCAATTAAACAATGCTCTTGATCCAATGATTATAGAAATGACGTATTATTGTGCAGAATTATCAGACGCGCAGAATAGCCTGACACAATTGTACATGTAAGTGTTATAAAGAATGTGGAAAAAAAGCTCAATGGTAAAGTAGTAGAGAGGGTTAACATACCAAGTTTTCTAACACAAATAAAGCCTTTACGGGGAGAGGGCGCGAACCCAGCTTTGATATTTGTCAAACTAAAGCCTCTACGGGGGAGGGCGCGAACCCAGGTGTCTATTTGGCAAACCAAGTTCTGTTAACGAAACAGAAATTGTCTCAGATGATTTGTTGACGCAGTTTTGTTAGTTGTTATTAATTAAATCATATGATATAACAATAATGGTAGGATAATCGTTAACAACTAGACTAGCTCGAGAGCGATTAGAGGAAATAAAGAAATTTATCCTCGTGAGAGATTCTGTCAGACAAACACTTCAGCAGCGACAGGAATATCGAGTTGATTTTGCATAAGGTGCTGAACAATTATTCAAACCTGTTACTACAAGCACGAAAGAGGTTTTGTATGGAAAAGAAGGAGAGGTGGAAGAAGAAAGGAAAGGCGTTTTTCCTGAACTTAACAGAATAGCAAAGGAAACTAAACAAATATCAGAACTTTTACAAAATCTTCCTGGTTCGGCAAGATTTGAATCCGGGTCGAAAAAGACTGATGAAGAAATAGTCAAATAATTACGAAATAAATTTACCGAAGATACTTTAACAACAATCGAAAAATTTGATCCAGTTAAATTTCCGTCTTTTGTTGTTGCGAGTTATGAAAATAGAAGAAGAAAAAAATCTTGAATTGGGGGGGGGACGCGAAAAATATATCACAGGTATGCAGCACTGGTCTGATATACTTTATTACAATAAAACTAGTTAATACAAAAAGTTAATCGTATACAGGATATTTCGGTGTAGTATATATGATAAATATGAAACTCTAAAAGAGCAAGACATAAAAACACTACAACAGCGAAAAGAAGAACAAAAACGGCAAACAATGAAAGAACAAAAACAACGAAGAGAAGAACTAAAACAGCCAAATGAAGAATTTAAACAGCGAAAATCGCAAAGAAAAATAAAAGAATATTTAAAGCAAGAGTCTTTCTCATTTTAACCATAAAAAATAACACACCATCTGAAATTTAATTAAATGTAATTCAATCACACACACACACACATATATATATATATATATATATATATATATATATATATATATATATATATATATATATATATATATATATATATATATATATATATATATATATATATATATATATATATATATATATATATATTTACGGGAACAAATGTTTATAATCGACAAATATGCCTGGATTCAACCTTAAATTTTTCTCACATGTTTAATGACCATAAAATTGATTCCATATTATGTTTCCTTAATATGATATATCTTTCTAAGATAATATTTCTTTGGAATGTATTATTGTTATAACTACGTGGTATTTCACTGGGATAATGACGATATAGCATTATGAAATTGCATAGTTTCATTTGATATTTCATAATGGCTACCTTACATTTTTTGTTCTTATTGTTTGCAGTTATATGTATCTACCGAAGTACAGCTACTTGCGGAGGCCCAATGTGGCCGATTGGTCTAAAGCGCTCTCCATTATGGATATCTGCCATCTCACCTGTGTCTGCAAGGGTTTGAATTTGACATGTATATCATAAATTGTGTTAAAAATTGGCGTTAAACCCTACAACAGCAGCAACAGCTACTACTACGACATAATATTATTTTCATTACTACTATCATATTTCTTATAGACTTTCCTTGAAATTCTAATAGATGTACTAATTTCTAAATTTTGAAATTGGTGTATTAATCTGTATTATTTGACTGTTTGAATACTAGTAAGTACTTTCATTGAATAAAAAACTCTTGAATCATGATTGCATTAGGATTAATATTATTTTAATATTTATAGCAATGAAAAGAAACATAAAAAGAAAGAAATATAAAGTAAAGTACATAATCAGATAATTTATTGTCTATGCTTTACTTGCACATTAAAGGAGTGAAAATACATCTAGCATCTTCTCATGATTGCATCAGTATTAATATTATTTCAATATTGATAGCAATGAAAAGAAATAGAAAACAAAGAAATATTAAGTAAAGTACATAATCAGATAATTTATTGTATATGCTTTACTTGCACATTAAAGGAGTGAAAATACATCTTGTTGACATAATCCTGTTCATTTTCTTTGGTTGCAATGATTTTGATGAATGTTACATTAATGCACTAAATCAAAGTAGGAAATTATAAACATAGATAATAAACAGTGATGACCAGTAATAATTCTCACAAATTACATATTTAATGGTTTATTTAACATATGCACGTCATTAATGATGATGGGGTGGTGGTGAAGTAGGGAGTCATACAAGGGAAAGCTTCACAGGTATATAATGCTTATATCTATTATAATTTTTCTTAGCTGTATTGCACACGAGATCGCCATTCAGTCCGTTTATGATATGATGGATTCTCATTAATTGCTATAAATCAGAATTCCATGGCTCTTCGTACTACATTGTTCTCAAGAAAATTCGAACTCAAACTACATTCATCACTACTTACATGTGAACGGAAGCGAGAAGAAAGAAAAAAAAAACCACGTTGTTTCAAAGCTGGCCGGCGTAGATCTGGAATTAGAATTGCAGTCATCTCGCTTTCGCCCTTTCAAAATAAACAATTTAAAATTAAAAAAGCGCACATAAAACAGTTAACTTTAGCAACGATCAGAATATCGACGTCTTCTTCCTGACAGAAACATGTCTAAAACATCAGGCGATGAGCCCAAGTTCGCAGATCTAACAATCACCGGTTACTCCATCATGTCGTTCCCACGACACTTGCGCGGAGGTAGAAAATCTGTCATTACAAAGAATTCCATGATAGAATGTCTTAAAATAACATAACCTTCAATTTCCGCATCACATCGCTTTAACTACAAGCACTTAGTTACGGGGTTGAATTAATGTGTACACTAACCATATAACACAATCAGAATCAGTACGATGATATAAATGGTATTGAATAAAATATGTGGAGTGTCTTCTTTGCTGTGGTGTACATTATGAGTGAATGAATGCACAGATAGTGTCAGAAAATTAGTTTGTGGTCCTCGAGGGGTCAGAATTTGGCTGGCGATAGTTAGGTTCCTTGCGTTATATGGTGAGTGTACACATTAATTTCCCCCGAATCAAATGCATGTGGCTTGAACTAGTCCAAACAGCACTCACGCTGAAATAAAGGTCAGTCTTTTGTTTTTGCCTCCTCTTAGTAGAATAAAGAATCTAACTGAATCTCTCTTTTTGGAGCAGTTTCCGAATCTCCTGAAGTATTGAAATTCGATAGGTGGCAACATGAATATAATACAATAAATGCATGATGATTTTATCCATCCAACATTAAACACAGTTCATGAGAAGGATGGAATAATGATATTCTAGGAATAAGGGACGAGTAATGCTACACAAAGAATGAATAATGCTACAAAACAACAAACTCCGTATGTTTTCAACTATGTTTTGAAATTGTAATAATTTTACCGAGTTCAGTGAATGGGAGACTATGCATTAGAAGATAAATTAATACCATAATCATTGTTGCTGTTGTTGTTGTTATTATGAATAATATAATAGTTGTTTTTTTAAAATAAAATTTTGATGTTTTTTGAATCTATGAAACTGTCTCATAATATTTCCATGCGTACCTTTGCTTCATATTTTTGTAAAACTACATTTGTCCAATTACATATTTCCTCTATTCCAGCTCTTCTTTTGGGACTAAAGTCTGAAAATTTCTTTGAGACATTATCAAACAGATAGGTGTACCCTTCATTACTGAAAAATATTTTGGTGATATGATAATTAGAGCGTCCACCTTTGCAGCGGGAATTCAGGGCTTCAATCAGCGGCCGAGTCATATCAAAGACTAACAAAATTGGTACTAGCAGCTTCCAGACTGGTCGGCCTGGTGTCAGGATAACGCGACTCGGTGGGACATCATGATACATGTCTGCGGCATGATGTCTCAGTGCTAGACATCACAATAAACTGTCACACTGCATACATCATATCGATATGTCTGAAAAAATTGATCAAGCTACGTAAAACTCCAAATCTCTCACACACACACACACACACACACACACACACACACACACACACAAGCTGTGAAATCTACTGATTAATTTGGATTTCCAAGTTTTTGCGCGCAATTTCTCGACAAATGGTTTCCAATTTGATTCCATAGACCATGCAATTTCTCGAGAAAGAGCAATGTAATTTGGAATTTCAATTTTTGCTCATAATTTCTTCAGAAATGGCATATCCCAAATTGCAGTCAAATAGGCTAGAGTGGAAACCTGAAGCAGTACATGATGGAACACACTGCAGATATACCTTTCCAGTGTAAAGTATGTAATAAAACAATTATTGGGAATGAAACTTTGAATGAACATATTAAGACGCATGCTGGGGAACAGCCATTCAAATGTGAAGTATGTAATAAATGGTTGAATATGACGGAAAAGCTAGCGGTACACACGAGGATTCGTACTGGAGAAAAATCATTTGAATGTGAAGCGTGTGATAAAAGATTTAGTAACGGTGGACAGTTAACCACGCATTTCAGAATGCGTGCTGGAGAAAACCCATTTAAGTGTGAAGTTTGTGAGAAAGTGTTTTGTGCAAGTAGAAATCTTAATATGCACATGAGGACACATACTGGAGAAAAATCATTTAAGTGTGAAGTATGTGATAAAATGTTTAGTAGAAGTGGAAATCTAACAGTACATATGAGGATACATACTGGAGAGAAGCCATTTAAGTGTGAAGTGTGTAATAAAATGTTTAGACAGATTGGAGATCTTAATATGCACATGAGAATACATACTGGAGAAAAACCATTTAAGTGTGAAGCATGTAATAAAGGTTTCAGAGTAAGTGCAAATCTCAAGAAGCACACAAGGACACATACTGGAGAAAAACCATTTAATTGTGGAATATGTGATAAAATGTTTAGTCACAGTGGATATCTAACAGAACATATGAGGATACATACTGGAGAGAAGCCATTTAAGTGTGAAGTGTGCAATAAAATGTTTAGACATAATGGAGATCTTAATATGCACATGAGGATACATACTGGAGAAAAACCATTTATGTGTGAAGTGTGTAATAAAGGGTTTAGTGCAAGTGGAAGTCTAAAAATGCACATTAGGATACATACTGGAGAAAAACCATATAAGTGTGAAGTATGTGATGAAAGGTTTATTCACAGCAGAACTCTAAATAGACACATGCAGATACATACTGAAGAAAAAAAAATCAAATGTGAAATATGTAATAAGTGGTATAGTAACAGTGGAATTTTGAATCAGCACATAAGAACACATACTGGAGAAAAACCATTTAAGTGTGAAGTGTGTAATAAAGATTTCAGCATAAGTGCAAATCAGAAAAAGCACATGAGGACACATACTGGAGAAAAACCATTTAAGTGTGATGTTTGTGATAAAATGTTTAGTAACTATCTAAATATGCACATGCTGATGCACACAGGAGAAAAACCATTCAAATGTGAAGTATGTAATAAGCAGTTTAGTACCAGTGGAAATTTGAATCAGCACATAAGAACACATACTGGAGAAAAACCATTTAAGTGTGAAGTGTGTAATAAAGGGTTCAGTGTAAATGCAAATCTGAAAAGGCACATGAGGACACATACTGGAGAAAAACCATTTCAGTGTGAAGTATGTGATAAAAGGTTTACTGGAAGTGGAGATATCACAAGGCACATGAGGACACATACTGGAGAAAAATTATATAAATGTGGAATCTGTGATAAAAGCTTTAGTAGACATGGAATTCTAACAGTACATATGAGGATACATACTGGAAATATACCATTTAAGTGTGAAGCATGTAATTAAATGCTTAGTAAGTCTGGAAATGTGAATATTCACATGAGGACACATATTGG
Source organism: Unio pictorum (assembly GCA_030141615.1). Lineage (NCBI taxonomy): Eukaryota > Metazoa > Mollusca > Bivalvia > Unionida > Unionidae > Unio > Unio pictorum. The sequence goes on along the minus strand of JARLTB010000013.1, from coordinate 7,394,226 downwards.
AGACAAGCCATTTATGTGTGAAGTACGTGATAAAATGTTTATTAATAGGCAAAATCTTAATTTGCACATGATAACACATACAGGAGAAACACTGTTTATGTGTGAAGCTTGTTGTAAAATGTTTAATGGTAGAGGAAAACTGGAAAAAACAGCTTCCGATTTCACTTGAGCTTTTCCATTTACTCAAATCAGGCCTCTGCTATGGGCTAAAATCTCTTAACCCAAAGCAGAAAAGGCACATAATGAGAATCTTTGAAGAGCTTTTGATCAATATATAGTACATGACTATTCAATGGCTTTACTGTCTGTGGAAGGAGCTAGGCAGGTTTTAAATTAGCCAAAATTTGGCTAAGGATTCCTGTTGCCATACTCAGTGATGCTGGTACTCAACTAATGTCCTTTTAGCCCAATTTGGCTAATTCCAGGGATGGTCCTGGCGTTTAAAAAGCTGTCGCCAAAAAAATCGCCAACATCAATATTTTGTCGCCAATTTTCAAAACGTGTCACCAGAACAAGTAGTGTACATTTTTCCAAGTGTTAATTTAGTCTATTAATGTAAAAGGCAATGAAAATGACAAAAAAATGGATTAATTAAATGAATACTTTAATTACAACAAGCATTAACAAAATGTTACAAAGTGTTACATGAAGATCCGTCACGATTTTATGGCTGCCCACTTGTTGAATGCAGTTTCAAAGTCAAAATTTTCATATCGGTACATGCTGATTCTCATTAAATTCTCGAGAGATGAGATGCCGAGTTTATTTCTGATGTCAGTTTTTATGAGGTTCATCTTACTGAATCCTCGTTCACAGTCAACAGTGCTGACAGGTGACACCAGTAGTCTCTCAGCAGCCGCAGATGCGCAAGGGTATATTGTCCTGGATCTCACTGCCAACTGAATCAAATCCTTAACACCTCTATACACCTTACCATTCCTGAGAACTTGCACCCTAGCATAAGCCACAAAGCCAGCCAAGTCCTGACTAACCTCTGACTGATTACCTAACCCACAAGTAGAGAAGTAATCTGAAACAATGCCTGGAACCTCTGAAAGAATGGAACTGATAGCCTGTGAACCATACAAATAGGGATCAAACAACTTGGTTATATCACTCAAAACTATCGAATCACCCTCCTACGTGAATCTTGCTTTTAGATTATCTATAACAATATCTATAAATTTGGCACAAAACAATGCAGCCTCTGACCTTTGCTTAGCATTATCACTAATTGTATGGCCTTTGTACTCAAAAGTACATAAACCTGATGAATCTAAACTTGTTTCTGCTGGAATCTCAGAAAGAAACCTAGAAATCTTACTACCAGACTCTAACCTCAGATTTTCAAGAAGCTCAACAGTGGAGTGGAGAAGGAGATTAACCTCGGTAAAGTCAATATCAGATCTCTGATAAGCTTGACACAGAACTGCCAAAGGCCTGAGAATGTCAGCCATATAGTGTGCTGTATAAACAAATTTGAAACAAGCAATGGGCTTATACATTACAAGAGCCTTTGCAGAGTTGTCTTCCAAGAAGATACCAACTAGAGCTTGAAAATTATCAACAACTGCCTGTACACTACCTTCAAAACTCAGCCACCTTGTGTGGAATACCTGATGCAAGCAAGTGTGAGAAGACTAACACTGACTGAATTGCCTCAAGTCTACACATATTACGAGGGGAATAGGCAAAATACTTGTACATATATACCACTCTTGCAACCCAACATGACTGCAGCACCATCCGTTGTTACACCAGTCAGATTGTCCAGACTAAAACCAAATGACTGAATTAAACCTAACAACTCTGAATATATAGATTCTGCATTTGCGGTTTGAAGCTGCCGAATACCTAGAAATTGAGTCACTGGTTGAACACTGCCAGCCAAACTAGTTTGGTACCTAACATAAACAATCAAATTCTGATGTACTGAAACATCTGTGCTCTCGTCAAGCATGACGCTGTAAACACGAGATTCCTTGACCTCGGTAGCCATCTCGTCAACTATTACATCAGCCAACGACTGCTGAAACTCACTGGTGCTTCCGTGACCGTCATACGATGTGTGCTTATCTACTTTGAGGTCTGAGAGTTTGGTGTCGCCCTGAAATAGAAATAATCATTAATTTTGTATGCCATAAATATTTCATTTATTATTATACATGTTCTGACCGTGTGTGTGTGTGTGTATATATATATATATATATATATATATATATATATATATATATATATATATATATATGTGTGATTAACAAAAAGTGGCATTTATACAACAATCACGGTGTACTACAGTATCATCACATTGAATATATTAAGGTTATGCATGTGTTTTTTCCTTATGTTACTGTCATTTAAATACATAGAATATTACTGTTAACAAGCTATAATATAATATTCTCAATACCTGTGTGATACACAACTGGTGCAGCTTTGGGACAATTGTATTAGCCAGGTTGTAGTAAGCCGCAAAGAAAGTGTTCCGCATAGCACTAATAATAGCATTTTTGCTTTTACTAATGGCAGTGATCTTCGCTGCTTCCATGGTGCTGGCATCCCGCATCACCGTTTGTGCACATGTATGACTGTTGTTACCTGAAGAAGAAAAAAATGCATTATCAACTTTAGTTGACATTTTAATAACAATAAAACCCTATGATCGTACATTGCAATATAAGATAATTGACGCATAATGCGGCTGTCGATTGCATGCATTCCATAATTAAATGCACCCATCCCCCGCCTGCACCCCCCCTCCCGCCCCGGCCCTTTCTTTATGGCTAGCTTCCCAGAGCTTGTAGTGAATTGCTTCCTAAATCCCAAGAATGATCACTGAATGCTGTATAAATTTTCTCGACAAGCAAAATAGGATCTCCATTCCCACGAATGAAACTTACACGAGTCAACACCTGGCAATATTGGATCGAATATATAAGCATAAATTCACACCCAATTTATGGATTCTTTCACTCCTGTATTTTGAGAAATAAATACTTATTTTTAATTATGCAATTATTCTGTGGGATTGATGGCAAAAGGAAAAGATCAATGAGTATAATGCAAAAATATTACTTACCCCGCCTGGATTCATGTTTGGTGACGCACTCCTTCAAAATATCACAGCCAGTTATAAATGAATTTACAAACTTTGCCTTGATACATACATCACAGAACATCTGTTTTAACTTTCGATCATATCTGAGCCACGGACGCCCAAGTTTCCAATTGTCTTGAAATTTTCGGGACCTGTTGCCCCGTTCATCGTAATGTGGTGTTGCACTTGAAGCGCTACATGTAGATGATGTTGGACTGCAAGGTTTATTATCGGGTTCAGTGATTGTTTTGTCTGATGAATTTGCACTAAATCCAAACGCTGTTAATTTTTGTAACTTAGGATGAGATGATGAAATCGCAACGTCTAACTTACGTTTGCTCATGATAATGTTGCACTGGCGACAGATATAATTATAATTTAGATTTTTTTTCCATTGCTTTCTATTTATGCACCGTAGTCGGTACTTCAAAGGTTATCAGTTTTCTATGAAGGTTCAGAAAAACTATTGTATTAGTATATGTAAAAAAAAACAACAGAAGGATTAGCCATTCAATTAAATTGTTTCTGTTCTATTCGCGTCTACAGAAGTCGGTCAGTTGTAGGTATAGTACGGTAGCACGATTGACTGTATCACAGCATACAGTACTCAGCCCACATGTCGGCATAAGCAGATTATGTACCAATGCACTGTAAAGATGGGATGATCAATACGAACAAAGGATCGTTTGTGTAACAAATTAATTCCAATGCATTGCTTAGTCAAGTTTGTGGCTTCCTTTCGTTCTCCCATTTAATTTATTCAGTCCAAATCCATGATTGTATGTACAAATTAAATAACCAAAAAAGTCTGTCGCCAAAAAAATCGCCAGATGGGATATTTTTGTCGCCAATAAGGGAAAAAAATCGCAATTTGCGACATTGGCGAAGCCCAGCGCGATCCCTGAATTCCTATAAAGCTGTTCTTCACACTCTTAGGCTGAAACCAAATCTTGGCTAAATGAATTCTTAGCCAAAATTTGGCTAAGGATTCTTGTTGCCATACTCAGTGAGGCTGGTACACAACTAATGTCTTTTTAGCCCAATTTGGCTAATTCCTACAAAGCTGTTCTTCACACTCTTAGGCTGAAACCAAATCTTGGCTAAATGAATGCTTAGCCAAAATTTGGCTAAGGATTCCTGTTGCCATAGTCAGTGTGGCTGGTACACAACTAATGTCCTTTTAACCCAGTTTGGCTAATTCCTACAAAGCTGTTCTTCACACTCATTGGTTGAAACCAAATCTTGGCTAAATGAATGCTACACATTTGCCTTTCACATGGATTTAACAAGTGGTTTTTCTATGTACATAATAATGATGTTGGTGGGAAATAGACTCACCCATAGTATAATAATAATAATAATAATAATAATAATAATAATAATACTAATAATAATAATGAGGACTTTGTATAGCACCTAATCTTTAGAAGCTCTAAGCATTTTACAACATCTATAATGATTTGACTACAAAAAAACACATGAAACTATAAAACAAAAAAAACATGCTGAAAATATTTAAGGTAGGAGACAACATTAAGTCTTTAAGTTTGCTTTTGCAGTTGACATGTTTTTCAGAGTTTTAAGAGACTCTTAAAAGGGATTACAGTGTCTTTGTGTCTAAGTTCATTTAGCAATTCATTCCAAGTTGTTGGGTCCTGGTATGCAAATGAATGTTATACATATGACTTCGTTTTCATAGTGGGAATAATGAGTATATGATTGCCAGAAGAAGATCATAAGTATCTTGCTGGTTTGTACACATGGGAGAGGCCAGATAGGTAATGCTGGACTGGAGTCCATCAGTGAAATGTAGCAGTCATTGTATGGTACAGAGCAGTGGGGAGGTTTGCTTTATTGAGATGTGTGTTCTGATCATGTTACTCTAACATGGCACAGTGTTAGTACATAATGTACATTAAGCATAAAACCCAATTACAATGACAGTGCTAGGGCCTTACTTGTTAGAGTTGGGTTAGAAATAAATCAGTGACTGTGTATTTTTATCACACCAATGATTTTCGTCATTGAAATTGATTTAATCAAACTAGTATTTCGTCAAAAATTGTAAAACCTACAAACTTTATCAAGTATTTAACAGAGAGATGGACCAACAGGAAGATGGATGTGTACAAAATCTAGAGAAAACCAAACTATTAAAACAAATGTTTAAATATATAACAAATTTTATTATTAAAGAACATATGACTGAAATGGTGTACATTGTAACAACTTTTACTTTAACATAAAAGATCTCTTTTCAATAAGTCTTTTTATGCCTATCGGCAATTTTCTTGAAGCAGGAAATTCGAATTCCCCTGGTAAAATATTGCTGACTGATATTGTCAGCTGTTTACATGATGTCAGTGACACCTTAAATTGCTTTGTTCTGTATAATCTAATTGTAATCTCAGCAGGCGCAACTTCCGTGACCTGACCGATTTGAATGATAGTTGCATCTGCAAGGTACAAAACATGTCTCCCAACATCATATCTTTTTCTGTCTGCTCGTTCAGCTCGATGTCTGCCTGAGACTTGTTGGGTTATGTATACCTGAAAAATTTGGATCAGTAATTTTTGAATGAATTTTATTTATTTTAAACTAAACTAAGCAAGTCTTTTGAATGATTGTTTTACTGTCATAATAGAAGAAACTAATATAAAAAATAATAAATAATGTTCAAATTTCATTGCAATTTAGTTGGAAAATTAACACTAAGATTCTTCTTTTTAAATATCATAATAGGTAACATCATTCTGTGAGATATAATTGAGAGCTTCACATTCAATTTTCATTAATTCTTGCTAAATCAACTTTCTAACTCATCAAAAACCATTAGAAGTTTACTGGCACATTTTATTTGAAACATTAACTCATTGTATCTGTATTGTATCAATATTACATAATTGTTTGAATGTAACAGTCTTCAGAGGAAATATTTTGAAGTATTCACTCCGGTGCTTTTATAACTGGTATTTCCAAGTTTAACATGACATTTCATTTAAAAGGAGAAGTTGAACAAACTATTTATTTGCTTCTTATAAAATATCCATAAAACAATGCATGTCTTTCAGAGATAAATGTTTAGGTACTAAACCATGTTTATTTTGGAACAATTGCCCATTACATTTGACTGTAGTGTTTCATGAGAACAGATATTTGTTTGGAAAATGTACTTTTTAGTTTGTCCAGATGACTAAGTAATGATTAAAATCTTTAAAAGAACACTACATATATATATATATATATATATATTTGGCCATCTACATATCCATAAAAATAAGTGTTCTACATCTCCCTCCCACACTCAAGTAAATTCATATTTTTAAAATTGAATTGAATTGTATTAAAAAATGGTCTGGTCATAAACACATACCGAAAATCATACATGTTTATTTATATTTGTCCAAAATCTGATGAGCATCTATGACAACTAGATTTTGATATAAACTAAGTCTCAAATGTTAAAGGACTGATTTAACATTTAAATATGGCTTAAATTGTGTACAACTCTCTTTATCTGATTTCTGATGCATATAACATTCCTTCAGATTTAAATTTGTCAGATTTATGGTGTTATTGTAATGGTGCTGATGGATATGACAGTTTCAATGAAAACACTAATCTTGTTGTCTACAAGGAAGGTGTCTGAAAATAACAAATATAACTTTATATTCCATACATACCTGCATACAGTCTTGTCATTGACTTTGAAAGTCTGTGTTTTTGTATGTTTATATGTCACTGCACATTTTCGGATGATGCTAATGAGTACTGTCATCCGTTTAGGTCCTTCAGGTAGTATATGCAATTTTTGTCGCCAGACTAAAATGTCCTCCGTTGTAAAATTGTCATTGCAATGACTATTGCACCCACATGCCACAGATTTTTCCTTTTCAATGAAAGTTAAATCTAATGCAGCTCTTCTTCTTTTCCCATTGAAATCTGCAACATATGGCATTTGAAATTGTCTTCAGATTTTAGTATGCAGACAGATTTTAAAACAAACATTAATGTTATGCATATGATGACGCTAGTAATTTTGTGAATTTTGTGATGTTTTCATACTAATGCATATATTTAAACTGCTTAATAATTTTTATCGTTCTGTTTTTCTTTTAATATAATTAAGCTACAGAGCTTTATTAAGATTCAAAGAAGATTTACTGAAAAAGTCAAATAAAATTAGAAGAATTAATTAATGATACTAAAATGATTTTAATGCAGTAAAATCAGGGCACTTAAATAATTAAGCATATAAACATCCATAACTAATTAGCCTCAAAGTTATTTTGGTGCAGTAGGTGAATAATGCATGACTGAAATGAAAATATGTTTCACTATACCATTTCAGTGCTTTATTTCCATGCTTTAAGTTTGTAATCTAAGTGGCAAATTTAAGTCTCAATCTGTTAGTTCTTGCTGCAGTCTTTAATTCACCTAACATACCTTTCAAAAGTTACGCAACTATCATTCTGAGTTTTCTTTTGCTACTGCTGATTATAACTAAATATTTGAATGCATTTATGCCAATAGCATTTTACTTATAAAAATACTGATATCAAGAGTATATTCTCTATTATTTTAAAAGAAATACATAGTAATTATTCAAGTAGATATCTGGACCAGAGAACTGTTGATAGCCAGTAAGTGTTAGGCTCAATAATCAAAATGAATTCCATCAGTGGTCACCAGGCAGGAATTTTGTGATGGAAACTACAAATGCTATTCAATTTTTTTTTAAATCTTTGCAGTGAACTGAAAGATAAATAATTCCCTTTTGTTATAGCATTTTCCATCAGAATCTGAACCTGATTTATGTTCAAAACTTGCTGTTATATTATAGTATGCAGAGAGAAAATATTACAGCGGGAAAAAAACATTTCAGTACTTGCAACATAAAGTTTATGAAGACAAAATAAAATCTACTAGTTTAGGAGTGAATATCTTTAGTCAAAATATGTAAATCTACTGGTCTAAAATATTTTACATGTAATGCTAAATATATCTTTAGAAAATTTTACACTTAAATTTGATAAAATGTAATACATGCTCGTAGGGTCAACTTCACAACATAAATTTACAAAACTATGCCAAATCTAATTCATACTGAGTATGCTCTGATTAGATGTGGGCTATGCTTACTGAATGGAATAAAAATCCCTGAATAGTTTAATAAAAGTGTCTAATACTAATAGATAATTTAACATAATATAACTATGTACTATTGTTTATATTCTGTTTGTTTTATTAACCTATAGAATGTTTACAAATTAGCAATTTAAATCTATACACACCTTTGTTGAACTCATTTCCAAGAAGTTTTCTGTACAAGTCCTTGTCCATTGTCTTCACACTTTGGACATATCAGTTGAAGTCTCTGGTAGCAGACTGACTGACTGACTTGTTTGTTTTATAGCTGCAACCGTCTACTAGAGACATATGTGCAGCTTTTATAGACACCATATCGGTGTCCATTTATTTCCCTCGAAGAGGGGAAGAAGCACTCCCTCCCCTAAGGATTAAAGTGCTTAATTGCACTATTATTTAGTCAGTGTTAGGCGTTTCGCTGTATTACTAAAAAGTAACTAACAGGGAAAATGAAAGCCTATAGGGTGGGTAGGAATGGTGCTACACACACCCACCCCTATTTTAGATACCAATCGTAGTAGCAATGGTAACGAAGGGAAGTTAACACGCTTCGTTAGTAATGGCATGTCCGGAAGAGGGAAAGGCGGAAAAGGCCAAGGCCGAAGGGTCCATCCAAGGTACTGCAACCGAAGCCCCGCACGACGAAGAGGAGAACGTACACCGGTCCCATTCACAAAGAAACCACACCTGAAGTGTTTTTGCTAATATGCAACTTCATATGACATGTTTCAAAGTGTATGTGCTATACAAGTTGTGTTGTGTGTTTTTGATGTTATTTTAATTAATTTGCTTAATTTGCAACCTTGTGTTGCGGGGGACTGATAGTCCTGGATTAAGACTACCTTATAATATCTAATGGGGCCATATATGTGTGTACGTATATACAGTTGTCAATGAAGTTGCATTCCCTTAATGTTATTTGTCACATTCGTTCCAGTTGTGCTAGTGGAAAAGCCTACCCACCAATAATGTGTAAGCCACCTGTGCAATTGTATCAAGACATTTAAGTTACGGAGTTATTATGTGCCTAACACTATATCAGTAATTAAGTACAAGGTGTACTATAGATATTGCCACCAACCTATTTGACCGGTGAAAAGCCCTTCTTTCGAGGGTAATTCACCCTATGAAAAAACAAAGAACCTATTCTAATAAGTCAAGGTGACTAGAAATTGTGCAAGTTTGATTAATATGGGTTATTAATTTTGCAGGGTGTGGTCCAAAAGGATCAGATTAGAGCCGTTGATGGTTGATCAAATTGAATTCTCTTTCCAATCTACATTAAGAGAACTCGGCTTGTGATAACATATAACAAGAAACCGATACACAGTGTCCAGAAAAGGGTAATGAGAAAAGGATCAACATCAGTTTCCCTGAGAGACTGTTTGAAAGGATAATTACAGAGGTGTACTAGGCTGTACACATGTAACTCTCCAATCCAGGTTTGCCCACAAAAGGAAAGCCCGCATCTCCGCTGTTCCACTGATCTTCTCAGTTTCTCAGAGAGATACAAAGGGAGGAAATAGAGACATCACATGAACAGCACAAGTGTAGTAATAAAATTGATTTTAGTATTAATAGTAACATAACATTAGTAAGTTTTAGTATTAAACATTTATATTTAGTATTAATATCAACTCAACAATAGTAGTTTTAGTGTTAGCAAGAACAGATATTAACATTAATAATAATATAAAATGTTATATAGTTAGACATGCATATTTTCAATGAGATTAGTTTTGGGTCTATATGTAATATTAGGAAAACACATCATGTACTAGTATCAAACAACACTATTATGATATTAGTGATAACTTTAACAATTAATATAATTAAGTGGCATGCAATAGGAAGTTATAATACAGACAGTTAGTTGACGGCAACAGGAACTTGAACAAATTGAAATAACAAAAACTAAAGCTAATAGCCCTGAAAAGGGCTGTTTGATAATCCTATGTATCCGTAGTCAGTCCTCCACGTTTCCACCAACCTCAGAGAAAGCACCATGAACTCGTAGATATTCCCAAGCTGTCCACTTTTTGTAGAAAGTTTATTATGCTTTTAGAATATCAAGTGCCAATGACTTTGTTCTAAGGTGGAAGTGTTTAGTAAGATGTTAATATTTCTGTTTACAGACTACAGTTGGAAATAAAATTTAAGGTTTTAATTGTCTGACAATGCAAGCGGTGTTCTCTGTAGAGTACGCTATGTGATGAGTGTAGGCCCGTGAAAACGTAAAAGCTCATTATGAACTCCCTACCTACATCCATCCATATCACACCTCAGTCAGAGTCACAGGCCAATTGTATATCATAATTAGATTAAAGCGGTAACCTCTGTATCACACCATAATAAACAGATATAGACTCGTGAAAACGTATTAGCTCATTATGAGCCAACTATCTATATCCACCCATATAGTGGTTCAATCAGAGTCACAAGCCATTTAAGTTTAGCCCTATATTGTTTTTTGTTTTTATTAACATTAAATTTTTAGCGGTAATCTCTGCAGATCAAAATAGTATGAGATAATGTAGACCCGTGAAAACGTATCAGCTCATTCGAACTAACTATCTACACATCCACTCCATTTCGAGTCAATCAGAGTCACAGGCTAATTTGATTCTCTTAAGTTAATTTGTATTAGATTATTTGAAGCTATTTTGTTTTCTAGTGTGTTGTTTTTGGCCTAAGGTTTTCCTATTTCTGTTTTATCAACTTTTAATTTTGAGTTAGTTAGGTTATTAATATTATTTCTTTTAATGCGTTTTTTATGCGTTAATGTACGGTAATTTGACCAATACGCTTTTTCCTTGGTGATATACGGTAATTCGAATTGTAGTAATTTGATACTGTATGGAGATTTCCTTTTGGCGTATTTAGGTTATTTTATACTGGTTTGCAGCACAGTTACAGAATGAGTTTCTTATTGTGTGGACACAGCTTTGTTAAAAGGATAGAGAGGTTGAATTGGCTGGGTGAAGTTTGTCACCAGCCAAGGGATATGTTTATAAGGTTCGATGGACGCCCTGGGGCACGTTGCTCCAGCTTCCTGGATAATTTACCAGTGATGAATCCTTTGCCCAACATAGTGTATATCAAATTGGGGGAAAATGACATTGGGCAGCGTGATCCCTCTTCGATAGTGTGCGATTTGCTTTCGATATGCCATAATTTCCTGAGGCGGGGAGTTCAATATGTATGTGTTGGAGGCCTTTTACCCCGCATACGACCAAGGGGTATGTCAATTCAATATTACAATCGGAAGTGCCGAGATATCAACCGACGTTTGGCCAGGGCTATGATGAGAGAAGATCAAATTGTTTTGTGTCAGCCCTCAGGATTTCGGCGAAGATTTATGAATGTTGACGGTGTCCATTTGAATGACGAGGGAAATATATGGTTTTTTTCCCATGTTATATCTTCAATGTTGGATTTATATAGAAGAGGTGTATTATCTGCTACATAATTCTAATTGTTTATTATTGAGTATGTTTGGTTATTATTGTATTTTATGCATTGATTTGAGTTCTATCTTTCATGTTGAATGAATATTGAATAGGTGTGTTATCTTTTTTATAACTCTAATACTGTCTATAATTATGTATGTTTAATAGATATTATATTTTGTGTATTAGATTCGAGTTTGTGAGAAAGTCCATAATATGAGTAGTAATTGTTTGTAAATTTGCCTGCTTTAGATCAAGTAATGTAGGATATAATTTAGTTGTTTTGCTTATTTTCAATTTATTTTTAAGGATATTTCTATGTGCTATGTTATTGAGACATTTATTAAAAATATGGTCCAAATCTTCTACTTGATTACACATAAAACATTTAATATTGTGAGGGAATGGTCCTAAGTATTTTCCGAAGCTGTTAGCCAGTTTAGTTTTTCCTACCATTAGCCTATTCATTTTAACTTGCTGTGTTCTTGTTTTACCTATAGGATTAATTTTCCTTTTGACTGTTTTCATAATATTATAAAGTAGTCTCCCTTTTATTGATATATTCCAGTTATGTTGCCACTTACTATTTATCATGTCAGTAATAAGTTTATATATCTCTGTATGACTGTACTGTACCTGTTCACATGTCAGTTCATTTAGTTTTTCTTTCGCTGTTTGGTCTGCCATATCATTACCTTTTATATCTATATGTGAGGGGACCCATAGAAAGTCTATTTCAATATCTTGAGTACTAAATTTACTTATTTGATATTGTAATAAATATAGGAAAAATTTTCTGCTGTTAGAGTTATTTGTGCTAATAGTTTTAAGGACACTTAATGAATCACTAACAATTAAAAATTTTTTTGAGTTTAAATTAGAGTGTTGTATCCATTTTAGTGCCTGAAGTATAGCCCAGAACTCCACAGTATATATGGAGCAGTAATCTGGTAGTCGCATTCCTTGTTTAATAGTAAACTCAGGAATAACCCATGATGCTGCTGTTCTTGCAGGGTCTAGTTTTTTAGATCCATCCGTGTATATTTTAACATGATTTTTATATTCATTGTTTAACTTTTCATTGGCTAGCAGTTTAAGATAATGGGCATCCTGCGATTTATTTCCTTTATCTTGTAATGAGATATCTACTTTTACTGTTTTTAATCTCCATGGAATTATAATGGGGTTTTTAGTTTTTTGTACATTAAATATATCAGTATGTAGGTTTGTTTTGAGGCGAAGTACTTGTTTGCCAAAGGAAGTAGAGTATTTACCTTTTTTAATAAGTGGCTTAGTACACTTTTTAATTGCCTTTAGAGTGGGATGATCATCATTTTGATTTGACAGTCTAGTTACATATCTTAGCATGATTTCTTGTCTTCTGAGATGCAATGATGGTTCGCCAGTGAGAATTTGTAATTCTTCTGTGGATGTAGATGGTAGTGCTTTTGTTGCCAAGAGAAGGGCTTTACGTTGGATTGAGGTGATTTTATTTAATAGGGTTGTCGATGCTGTGGCATAAATATGACATCCATAATCAATCTTGGAGCGTATCAAAGATCTATACAGGGTCATGATTGTATTTTGACAAGCACCCCAATGTGTGCCTTGTATACTTCTGATTAGATTTAGGTCACGATTACATTTACTAATTAGGTCATTAATATGGTTTTTCCATTTCATATTTTGATCGAAGTACATTCCTAGAAATTTCACTACTTTAACAAAAACTATATTTTGATTCTGAAGAGTGAGTTTAGGGTAAATTTTATTGTGGTTAAAGGGAGAGAATACCACTGCTACTGTTTTTGTATGAGAAAATTTGAATCCCCATTTATCAGCCCAGCTACCAATATTATCTAATGTTTGTTGTATCTCATCAATATGTTTTTGATTATTGGGATCTCCAGCGCGCCATAGTGCACTATCATCCGCAAACTGTGACAAATCAATATTGGGGGTAGCTAGGTTTGTATCAAGATCATTTATCATGATATTGAACAAGGTTGGGCTGAGTACACTCCCTTGGGGTGTACCATTATCTAAGGCATACTTTTCAGAGTATGTTGTCCCTATTCTAGTTATTATTTTGCGTTCACTTAAGAAATCTTTAATAAAGTTAAATATATTACCAGTTATACCATATTTATTTAGTTTGGTTAGTAGACCTTTAGTCCATACTAGATCAAAAGCTTTCTCCATATCTAAGAATACAGCAATAAGATTTCTATTTTTTTTTGATGATTGTTAAAAGCTAATTTGATTGCTGTTTCTAATTTAATAAGTTGATCTATGGTAGATCTACTGTTTCTAAAGCCACATTGATTTTTGGATATGTAATTATTAATTTCTAGGTGATATTTAAGTCTGTTATTAATTATTATTTCCATAATTTTACATATATTATTGGTAAGAGAGATAGGACGATATGAATTAACATCATTTCTATCTTTGTTTTGCTTTAATATTGGTATTACTACAGCTGTTTTCCATTTAGTGGGTAGTTTTCCAGTCTCCCAAATTTGATTATACATATTAAGTATTATTTGGACAAAATTAAGTGGTAGTTTCTTATATATTGAGTATCCTATGGTATCTTCTCCAGGTGAGGTATCTTTTTTAGTTTTAAGAGCTTGATGCCATTCATTAATTGTAATTTTATCATTTAGATAAGACTTTTTATTTCCTATATCTGTGAATGTATTTTTATGATTTATTTCAATTTGAGCTCTATGGTTCTGAAATTCCTTAGTATGATTTTTATTGCTGCTCATAGCTTGGAAGTGCTTTGCCAATGAGTCAGCTTGCTCTTTATAATTATTAGTATTAATGATTTTGGGGGTATTATTAGTATGCTTACCCCTTATTGTTCTGATTTTGTCCCAGACTTGTTTTGAGTTGGTTTTATAGTCTAAAGTACTACAATATTGCTGCCAAGTATCTTGCTTAGCTTTTTTAATAGCCTTTTTAAGTTCAGTTTCTATTTTTTGATATTCTCTTAAATGTTGTGTATTACTAGTACGTTTGAATTTGTTAAGTGCTTTTCGTTTATTTTTCCTCATTTCCCTAATTTCATTATTCCACCAAGGGACTCTAAGTTTGGTGGGATTGCCTTTTGTTTTTGGCATTGAGGCATTAGCTGCCCTTGTTATAGTGTTTATTATATTATCATAGTATTGATCTATATTTTCATTTTTAATGTCCTCAAGTGTTTCATTTTCAATGTTTTGTTGGAATTTAGCCCAGTCCGCTTTTTTATAGTTCCATTTTGGAATTTTACTACTATTTTCCAGTTGGGCAGAGTTTTGTAATGTGGTTATTATGAGAAAATGATCACTGCCCATACTGTCTTCTTGATCAACACTCCATGTTGCTATTTGCGCGAGTTTGGGAGTGCATAGTGTTAGATCTAAGGCTGTTAAGGTGCCATCTGTCGGATTGAGCCTTGTTTTGGTACCATCATTAAGTATTACCAGTTTTGTTTTATTTATCCAACTTTGTACAGTTTTACCTCTAATATTTGTTGTTTCACTACCCCATATTACATTGTGGGAGTTGAAATCTCCTAACATCATTACTTCATTTTGCCCTATATGTAGTTTAAGCGCTTTCAGCGCTAATTGATGAGTTAATTTAATGTCACCACCTGGATCATAAAAATTATATAGTATAAATTTAAGTTTACCTGTATTAAGTTGTAATGCTTGTACTTCTATTTTAGAGTTGTTTATGTCCTGTAGATCAATTGGGACTATTGTTGCTGAGGGGATGTTGTTGTTAATGTATATAGCCAATCCCCCACCTTGAGCTTCATTCCTATGTTGAAAGTATCCAGGAGCGTATCCTACTATGGTTGGCAATGTTTTAGTTTTATTTGATATTTTAGTTTCCTGAATACAAATTATATCTGGTTTTATTAGTGTGTTAATTAGTTTTAGTTTCAATTCATTAATATTATGCACTAAACCACGAGAGTTCCATTGCCATATGACTAGATTTGTATTATTATATTGAGTATTTGTTGCTATTTGTGTTGTGTTATTCATATTGGTTTACTAAATTTCCTGATTTTATACCCTCCTCTACATGTTGGATAAGAGCATGGAGCCCATTCGTGAGGGTAGATATATAACTGAGATTTTTATTTTGTGCGTTACTAATGTAACGACCTATTTCGGAAATTGCATTTCCAATTGTATTTAGACTCAGATTGTTTGTGAGGTCTATTGAATTTTCAGTTTGGGTTTGGCTATTTGAGGTTGTTTTATTAGTAACCTCTGTTATTTCTATAGTTTTGTCATTTACAGTTGGTGTTGGAGTAAGAGTTGTCTTTTCCTGTTTATTTTGATTTGTTATATTTTGTTGTTGAAGATTTATTTTTCTTGCTGTGATATAATCATAATTGAATGAGTTCATAAGGGTTATGACCTCGTTTTCAAAGATCGCAGCACTACATTTATTTGAGCTAGAGGGGTGATCTCCCTTACAGTTTCCACATTTGGGTTGTTCCCTTTTACATTGGCCTGTATGTGGTCCACCACAATTTGCACATCTGTGTTTAAAGGTACAAGTGACCTTATAGTGACCCCAATGCTGGCAATTAGTACAGAATCGTACTTTGTTCACAAATGGCTGGGTTCTATGACGTATACCCAGAGATCCTACCCTGATAATTGTTGAAATTGGGGTTGTTGATTCTACAACCACCACTCTTTGGGCTCTAGCTTCTTGTTTTTTACCTATTTTATAGATTTTGTCAATATTATTTCCTGCTTGTGTGATTTTTTCTTTAAGTTGCTGAGTGGTACAGGTTGCTATTTGACCCCTAAGTTTTATTACTGCCTTGTATTTTATTGGTCTGATTGGTTGTTGTTGTTTTTGCTGTATAATTTCTCTTTGCTGTTGTTGTTGTTCCTGTTTTTTTGTTTCACTTTGCTGTTGAACTTGTTTTAATTCAGTTACTTTGGGTCTACCATTGTTGTTGTTGTTGTTGTTTTTGGTAACTTGACAAATTTTTGCTTTTTTGTGCAGCTCCATAGTTACTGGCATGCCGCAAAGTCTATTTGTTTCCAAGAATTTTGCGGCTTGTGCTCGCGTGCTGCAATGCAAAATTATGTAATTCGTTTTAGGGCGTATAATTTTGCATTGCCCTGAGTGAACCTTCAGTAATGCCTTAGCAATACTGATGGTTGTAAGATCAAAAAATTTATTCGTTTTGCCCTTTAAAAACACTGTCATGTCCACGTTATGATAATGTTTGTTTTGTTTGTTAGAAAAGGAGCTTGCTTTATTTAGGTTTGTAGGTTTGGAGGAGGTTTTAGCAGGCCTTTGATGTTTGGGATTTAACGCTTGTTTCCCCTTTCCTTTGTAAGCGGGGGGGGAGAAGCTTTCTATAAGTTGCACATTTTGAGTTGATTTACTATCTTGATTACTTCCAGATGTTTCTGGTATCTGGCTATTGTGGTACACTGTATCCTTGTCTGCCTTGCTTTGACCTACATTCCTAGCAGTTTTAACTATCTGGGCATAGGTAAATTTGGGCTGCTGTATTTTAGTTCCTGCCTGCACCGTTTTACCCTCTATCATTTGTGTAGAGTCTAGCGGTGTTCTGGAGGTTTTTGCCTTGTGAGATTTAATCCCTACCTTTTGCATGGGCTGGGTTTTGGTCAAGTTAGCGGAATAGGGGGTTGGTGTATCAGTAGGCAAAGTATCGTCAAGGTTTTGGTTGTTTGAGACTTCAATAATTTTAATGCCTACTGGTTGATTTTTCTTTGAATTGGTGATTATTTCATCGGCAAAATTATCCCCCAGATTAAATCTAACGGGAGATAGAGGATTTAATTTGTCCGCCTGCTCTTTTCTTAGGCGATATTCAGGCGATGTTATAAAATTTAACTGCTTGATTTGTACTAGTCTTTTGTTTGGTTGAGGTGTAAAGTCGATGACACCAATTTTATTTGCCAATTTTGTTTGGACAGGTTTTGCAAGTCCAGATTTGACCAAGGTTGCGAGTTTTACGCTATCTCTATTCATTTTAATTGATGTGATTGAGGAGAGTTTAAGAATTTTAGTAGATATGGATTGGAGGTGATTTTAATAAAGGTGAGTTAGATAATATTCTAATATTTATGATTTATTATAGACTAAGTTATATAGTAACTGTAGTAGTCTGTATTAAATTAATAGTGATTAGGCTCTGTTTAGAACTAAGTCAACGGCACTCAATTTGAACCCGTAGGTTTAATAATTTACCTTAATTCGATATGCAGCTTGATAGAATATCCTGAAGACAAATCCGTATCCTTCTTGAAAAAGCTGGTTACTTGACTTGTAGAGTGGTATGGTATTCGCTATCCGTGATTCACTGTGAAACCGTGGCAGCCGAAAACAGGTAACAGGTTCCTATAAGGCGTGGGTATAAGATTTCAGAGAGCTGCGGTAAACACGTCTGTGCAGGTAGCAAGAAAACTAACCTTATTTATACTGCTGTAACTGGTTGAATGCCTTCTACCAGTTCTGCCTCTATCAAGGCTGTTACATGCCCAGCAGCCAGCTTTTAAGCACTCAGCAAGATCAATGAAAACCTTTCATGATCAAAGGAATTTTACACCATGAGCATGGCCTGGAGAGAGCCATACACTGACTCAAAAATAAGGCACTTGGTTTTATGAATTGTGTTACTTGTCCAGCTATCATAGTAGAGTATGCAAACTCCATGATAATACAAATTCAATAATGTTAGATGTTTAAATGCTGATGATCATACCTATATTTATAGGCATATCCTTAATGACAGCTTCTGTGTAGACTGAAAAGCCAAATGTTATGGCATTTTCTGTCATTCCAAGTGTTTGAAATGTTTTCAATATGGCACCAAAGAATCTGGTGCAAATTTCAGTAACCTTATTTTAAGTCTCTACTTTTTTCATTTGAAAAAAGGATCAGCTTTCTAAATATTTTGTAAAGTAAATTATTGCATCCACTATCAACTAATCCTAGCCAGCCAGACACACAGAGATATATCATATTCCACATATTTCCATCAAATTTGTGTATTGTGAGTCTTTCATGATTAATTTAGATAAATGCTACTAAGTTAATGAATATATGTGGGAAATTATCACTGAGAATAACGTTAAACTAATCATCAATCAAGTTATCATGGATGGAATATCCTCAGATATTATATAGTAATGACAATAATGTAGATCAAGTATTATCTTAATAGTATAGTTTTACTATTCCAGAATTTGTTTCATTACAGCCCATTCAAAACTTGGACATCTTTTTATAAATAAGCAAAACTGAAAAAAATGAAAATACTAGTAATCATGTAATTTACACAACTGCTGCTAGACAATACAAATATATGTGCTGCTCTTTAGCTTTGGAGGCAACACAGATAACAATAGCATGATCCTATTTCCATTCATGTTTTCAACCTTAAACAGTTAACCAACCCACCAATAAACATGGTCACATTTTAGACTGAAGTCTTCATAGACCTGATTATAATATTCTATGGTCCATCCTTGTATCCCATGAACTTGCATCAGCTAACTACTGCATTATATGCTATCTGAATGTATCAGTTACTTCACCTTTACTTGCTATTAAAAGACACCTCGATGTGATAAATAGAACCAAACTAATGCATGACATCCAAGCGAACCTAACAACTTGCTTACCTCCTACAGTAGAAGAACTCGATAACTTCCTGTGTTCATTGCTTGAAAACATCTCAGCCATCGAGTGCAGAGTATCAATTCAAAAGTGTTCTCCATGGTATAGCAGTGTTAGGGACCAACTTTGCACCATTAAGAAAGACCACTGTGAAGTGGAGAGGCTTTGACTTTCCAACAGACTCACTTTCATAACCTAATCTATGAAGCTGCCAAGAAGAATGTCACAAACATAGTCCATTTAGCCAAATTATCCCACTACAGTATTTCAGCGACAACAATTAGCAGCACATGGATTAATTTCTGACAGTTGTGATGATGAGTGCACCAAAGTCATGTGAACTTGATCTAATTCTAAAATCACTGCTGCTTGAGTGCTTCGATCCAATATTGCTTTTACTAACTGATGTTATTAAAACCTCTCTCTCATTAGAGGAATTCCCATTATTTTTCAAAACTGCCAGTATAAAACTTTCTGCTGAAGAAACTAACATTCAACTTTAATGCTTTAAAGAACTACTGACCAGTTTCTAATCTCCCGTTCATATAAAAAATCTTAGAAAAAGTTGTTCTGACCCAGCATATATCTCATCTGAATTCAAACAGTCTTTATAGCAATGTACAGTCTGCATATCTCCCCTGCCACAGTACTGAAACTACACTTCTGAAAGTAGTTAATGGCATTCTCTCTGCTTTGGATAGCGGAAAGATTACATTCCACACACTCCATGATTTGTCTTCAGCATTTGACACAACAGACCATGATATATTAATTCAATGTAAAAAGCATGTATTTGTCATTCACAACACAGCCGTTTTTTGGTTCAAGTCTTAACCTAGAAAGCAAGCAACCTATCTTCCCAGATGTGAAAAAGCTTTGGGCCTTGTATTGTTTATATACTTGTAAGGTGCCCTGTTATAAAGTTCTGGTGTTTATATGATATGAACAATTCAACCTAATTTTTTTCACAACCCGTATCAATGTTGAGTTTATAGTGTTTGCATTGTTATAAGTTGAGATGAGCAGTTGAGAAAAAAAAATAAAGTCACACGTGTATTTATAAAAGGAATTAATTTTATAATTTATCTGCAATCAATATTTATCAACACATTGCATTGAAGACAGTAGTGCAGTGGATACTCAGCCATGGGTGTAAACATAATAACATATTTCTCTAACAGGTGTTGAAGTTAACTACAGATTGTACACACTTTTCAAAGTAATTTTTATACCAATTGATCTGATTGCTACACCTGCCTCTACTGGTAATTTCATAATGCCTAATTATCATACAGGATAATTTATTTTCTTATCATGTAAATATTAAAATAAGCCTATGATGCATTTGATAAGTAGATTATTAACATATAGTTCATAACATTATCAGACCCACTTTAAAATTACATTTGTTCCATGAATTTCCATGTCAAGATTATTAAAATATACATCTACAGTCCTTTCAAATATTGTTCAATCAAGATTCAGTTAGTTTGTTTATTTACTCATTCAGCTACCAAAAAATTAGCCAATGAGAATTGTAGTGAATGTTATGTGCATACAAAATTTGCACCAAGATCTGTACATTTAATCTTTTCCCTTGTGCTCAAATTTGATGAATTATGATTATGTCAGTGTACTGCTTTGTCCGATCATATGGATATATGAAAATCCATTTTAATATCTTGACTTTGTTGTGACAGGCATATAAAGTTATATTTTAAAAATTGTAGAAATTTTCATCTAAACCAAATCCAAATAATGAAATAATCTAGGATCCATAACTTTGGTCAGAGACTGTTAGCTGCAAGCAAGTGGTCCATAGGGCATCATCAAAGGCTTGTTTGGCTATAAAGCCTTGCTATCATGATTAGATTATTCAAACCAAATCCAAATAATGAAATAATCTACGATCCATAACTTTGGTCAGAGACTGTTAGCTGCAAGCAAGTGGTCCATAGGGCATCATCAAAGGCTTGTTTGGCTATAAAGCCTTGCTATCATGATTAGATTATTCAAATGTGTAATTAACCATGCTCTCCCAAGTGATTTTGGCTGTGAAATTTGAATTAGAGATGGTGATAATCAGGATGACCCTTGTTACATGTCCAACTGTTAGCACTGGGCTACATGAAAGGAAAATCAAAATGAAACTTGAACAGTAAAATTTTGTTCTAAATTTCTTGTGTTCCAAGTACTTTTTGAGTCTCTTCAAAATAGTTATTGAAGAGCCACTATGGGTTAGATACTTAGTTAATAAATAAATGGTGGATTATTATACTGTCATAATACAAATTATAATACTCAATCTTTACTTATTTAAAAGATAGGTAGATAGATACGTAGGTAGG
>JARLTB010000013.1:7265000-7367500 GCA_030141615.1 Unio pictorum | reverse complement strand
CAGACATGTAACATCATGTCCCACCCAGTCACATTATCCTGGCACTAGGCTGACCATTCTCAGAACTAACCTCTTAATGGTGAGCACCAAGTGGGGCAGATGCTAGCACCATTTGTATAAGTCTTTGATATAACTCAGCTGGGGTTTGACCCACAACCTCCCACATCACAAGTGGATGCTCTAACCACTTAGGTCATCAGAATGGTCCCCATTTTAATGTATTGTAAGTTTGCTAAGAAGAACCAGGAAGATTCTTTAACAGTTGTGTCTTATACTATGCAAGTGACTGTTGAAAATCTATTAGTCCGAAATTGTAACGTCTTTTAACTGTAAAGGTTCATTTGAAATCATCCATATATGAGATTTTGTAAAGTAAACATATACCTGCATTATATATCAAATGTGGAAAAGGAAAAGAAACTAATTGCAGTTAGGAGAAATAATCAGCTAATTGATCATGTACCCCCATGCACAATATATTGTATGACCTGTTACATGCATGGTATTTCCATATGTTTAATACTAAATAGATTATGTACACAGAACTAATTCATAATAGTGTGGGGGGGGGAAATCAGCTAGATAGATCTGCCCCCCCCCCATTTGTTAAAGGATCCATTATGTTGTGGTATCTCACTTATATGCTTTAAGTGTATTACCAAAGGGCGCATTAATAAAAATAAATGAATTGGTTGAATGGGGAAAAGAAAGTGATAGCTGAATCTACCCCATTTCCAATTGCTAGCAGACTCATTACATATATACATGTTGCATTCAGCTTATTACCAAAGTGTCCATTATTGAAAAGAAATTAATTACTTTAGGCAAGGGAGTAGAAGTTAGAACTAGAGGGGGAAACTAATGAGTTGTAAGGGAGGTGGAAATAAATAATTAGGGGGTTGGGGTGGAAGATCTTGATGTTACACTGTCTATAAAAATTGCTGGTTAAGAAAAGGAAAGTGGAATAAGCTATACAATTTTTTAGATTGATGTTGCATTATAATTAAAGGATTTTAAAAACAATGATTTGTACATGGTTATAATTTGTGCAAATTGTGAGATCAGCACTTTGACTATGGGCATTTCAGTATTATATAATTTGTTTATCTTGCACAAAGCAAGATATCATCCAACAAATCATCACTGAGAATCCAATCAGCATAGCTTCAACAGCTCCTGTTCATGGCCATTAATATCAAAGACCAGACTAATAAGCCATGTGATCCAACTCCAATATCAAAAGTCAGAAGTTCTATACAGACATTGGACTAAGGCATGTCTTTGAGAGGTTAAATATTGTATGCCCACCTAGAAATGCCAGTAGTAGCAGCACACACTTGAGCCAGGAAGTAACACAGTTTAAGAATGTCATCAGTTTATGATTTTCATGAAGAAGATGAAACAGAGAAGGGGCATGAAACAGTAGAGGCTGGTGTAACAGGAAAGAGTAAGTACAGTTAATATTGTTTTTAATGAACGCTATATACAACAGAATTTCTTAAAATATATCAATTGAGACACTTCATGATTAAAAGCCTTTACACAGAAAATAGAAATTACTGAACTATATTTCTACCTGAAACAATTTTAAAATAAAGATTTGTTTCTGTATACTGTGTCATATAAACAAGCAAATTAAAGAAAGTATGATCTTTCATATTGAAATTTCAATGAAAGGTTTAATTTTCAGTAAATAATAATAATTAGTTCAGGATAGATACACAAGGAAACAATGCAACAATCAAACAACCAGCCAGCATTTTTTTGCACTGTAATAAGCTGTTTCAGCTCCTTAAATACATTTCCTATTGATTTAAAATCCACAATATGTTAGTTAAATGTTCAGGTTTTTTCCAAGAAACTGACAAGGTTATATATTAAGTATGTTTTTATTCATTTTTTCTTCTTCTTCTTCTTCTTCTTCTTCTTCTAATAATAATAATAATAATAATAATAATAATTGTACTGTAAAGAGAAAGGAACATTCCTAATGCTGTTATTAATTGACACATAAAATATCACATTTTTTTGTAGGGTCTGATAGCTGTTATATCTACACTAAGGATATGCTCTCCTTCAGCACATGGTCTTTGACTCTCAGCAGACAAGGAAAGATTTGCATAAATCTTAATGACACAGATATTGATAATTATGTAAAAGTGAAATGTAAGTATATTTCTATATTTTACCAGACAATATTACCAAAATGTTTTTTTTCTTCTCCAGATTCTAGAAAGGGAGATAGACAAATATTGTGTAATGTTATTGAATTTTGCGGACCAAAAACAGTTTTTCTATGGATATGTATTGCTGTTAAAACTGCAGATTAACTGGAAATGGTATTAATTTTTACCATGACAGAAAATATTCAAAATGTCTATCCAGACATGCAATAATGACAGAATTATATTATGTTATTATTTATTGACGGGTTGTATGCAGCAGTTCTAATCTCTGCTGAATACTTTTTCAAACCATATTATTAAGTTTTGACCAAATCTCATATATATATATAGATGTATGATATATTGTTACACCAATATGCAATTTTGTGAGCCAGAAAAATTCAGAATTCAAATTGATTCATTGCTGAGTAGTGACTGAGAATCCAATCTCTGAAATTAATTACACCACTGTTCACTAGAGAATCAAGTTGCTGTTCACTTGCTGACTGTGACTAGGTACATTCCAAGTTGCTGAGACCTATATTGATAGTCACACACACACCCTCCAAATATTGTGTGAACATGATCACCTTTTGAAGTTAACATTGTTAAGATAATTAATTTTTGATACACATGTCAAAACTAATTTAATACTAGTATTAGAAGATTTAAATATTCTATAATTGATTATCAGTTGCCAACATTATGTGTTTGTCAAAAACTTGATCTGTCATTCACATCAATATAATATATTGTATTCAAATTTCTCATCTCAAATGTGACCATACAACACAATTAATTATGAATTCAGATTTGTACAAGGAACATTTTGACAAACATAAAAATATAAAAGTTATGCATGTCAGGTTAAAGAAGTCTTTGGTTTTAAATTTGACTTAAAATAAATCATGTTCATTTTAGTTGGACTTTGCAGAATTGTCAATATTCTGGTTTTAACAGTCAATCTCCTGATTTATCACATGAAATATATGCATGAAAGAGATTAAGAGAGGGTGATTTAAGAGAAGTTGGTTTCAGATAGTGTATGTATAAGTTTAGAATTGAAGATGCTATTAAATCTTTTCTTACAGATCCAGATATAAATTACTAGTTTGGAACAGTTGAAGAATGTGGACTTAGTAGTGATGAAACATGTATAAAGGTAATTAACAAAAGCATATTAAATTCTCTTTTGCTCATATACATTGCAAACTCTCATGTTTAAAATGGTCCATACATTAAAACAGTTTGAACTATACAATTTATGATCAGTACATGTATATTATATTGTATACTTGATGTGAAGAAGCTGCACACCTCTTTTCATGGGTTGGGCCATTAGCATGTCTCCAAATTCCATTGAATTATTCATTTTTACATTTCATCAATGATATAATTTTTATTTGTAACCTGATAGCAAAAATGCCAGTAATGAAGAATAATTATTTATAACAGATAATGAAATTTAAGCAATAAAAATATAGATCAAATTTGTATATTTTTTTAATGTTTTCCTTTATATTGATGTATTACGGTAGTTGGAAACAGAATAATGAATAAGAGTTAATGGTGGACTTGCTGGTGGATACATTTATATTCTGGGAAAGCTTTGTCACAAATGTATATGGACACAAACTGACCATTTTACATCAGTTTATTAATAAATTTTATACAATTAAGATCTGTAATAACAGTTTTCAAGGTGTGCATTTTTGGAAACTAAAATGTGTGGCAAGCAAAACTGAAATGTAACTAATCCAATCTGCAAGTAGTTAATTCAATAACTACTTAGGGTGTGATTATCAGTAGGTCATTGATTCCTGAGAATATATAGAGAACATGTGCAGAAAAATATGACTCAGTCAAAATTGTATTAAAAACCAGTATTAACATGCATTTTCCATGTTGCCATAATTTGATTTTGCGCAGCATTTATAATACCTGTGTTATATTTATTTTTCTAATTCAGTGGATAATAAAGGATTGTTAATATGGAATACTTTGTGTATATGCTTTTTGTGGATTTCATTGTCAGTATGCAAACAAACAAAAAAATTATAAATTGGCTCTTATGTGCATTTATCTTTTTATAGTGTATTGGGGGTGCTGGATTTACAGTGGAATTGCTTTGGACAGATCATGTCATGAGTACTACGCTGTTTTACAAACAGTTGGACTGCAGCAGTGTCACATATTTCTGTGAAAGTCTGAGCACATTTTTGAAGGTAATATGCTTTTTCATAAGTAAATACAGTGTCTTTACATTTGATTTCTGTAATTATAAAGGAAAGTAGTCACAATGAACTCAAGAGTCTTCCAAACCTGATCTCTATAAGTATCACACACACTTAAAAGTCTGGAATACAAAATCGGTTCCATCCACCAATAGCTTAACTCATCTGTACATCAATAAGAGTACCATATTTTGCTAATATTTTTAACTTTATAAACATTGATAAATATTTTTGAGGTTGCCATGAAAACAAGTTCCAAATGTTTCAAAATCTATTTGTGGCTTTTATTTCAGTCTGATCTTGTTAACTTATTAAAGTTATTATGCGGTTTGTCACACACACACATGCATTAAAACTGTATTAAAGTTCTAGTACAAAGATTACCCCTGTGTGACAAAATCACAATGAAACTTTCAACAAATTTATCCGACATGCTTTGTTACAATCTAACATTCTTGTTAGCATTGGAGTTCCAACTGAACCAGTGGCCTTGTGGTTAGAGCATCTGCCTTGGATGTGGGAGGTTGTGGTTTTGAACCCTTGCTGAGTTATTCCAAAGACTTATAACAATGATACTAACAGATGCATTGCTATTGCCCAGCATTAAGACATTAGTGTTAGAATTCATTGGCCTGGTGTCAGGATAATGTAAATGGGTGGGACAGCATGCCACATGTCTTTTGTATGATGGCCCAATAATAGAAATCACTATAAACTGTCACACACCAGACATCGTAATGATATGACTGAACAATTATTAAAGATATGTAAAGCATTAAAATCACGCAAATACTCTTTGGAATTCCTATTATTTTTTTAGTTCCCACCCACCCCTCCAACAACCATCCCTGAAGATTAACTGGTTTGTCCCTAACATATATTAAGTTTTGACTAAGATTATCCAAATTTAATGAGTGCACTGTACTTTTGTAAATAACTTAACATTTTACAAAGGGAATTCAGCTCTATGTGATGTTTGCGCTATATAACCTTTCAGCAACATTGACATAAATAGTAAAAGTCTCTTTCTCAGACTATTTTACATTGCCTTTCTGCATGAAGCCTTGGTAGCATTTTTATAGGACTTCTAACTCTATTCAGATGAGATTTATCATGAATATTCATGCACATTTATAGAAGACTATAATTCATTGATGTATTGACTACAGTAAATGCTTCTCTGAAAAGCTTTATAATGTTTTCCATTGGTAGGAATTTGAGTTTCTTTCAAAATACCAAGAAAGGCATTTTAATCAAGTTATGATTGCTTAGCATGTTTTTTATTATCTGCAGTGTGATTATGATTTTCATTATCTCCAATGTGATTATGTTTTTCAGAATGAGTAGAATGTTTTCATGCATGCTGCTCAGTCAAAGTTTCTTGGAACATTTGAGGTTGATATAAAGACCCTGCATTGTTCATCAAGCAAAACAACTGTCAGAAGCATTGATCATAATTATGTCTGCAGGTTGTATATCAATGCAGAAGTTCTGGTACATAATGGAAACTTCAAGGAATTTCCTCCTGCAATTGGAACTGTAGATGTTGGTGATGACTCATTAGAATTGAATTTCAAGTCTGAAGGTATCGTTGATATTGTTGATGACAACCATACCTTAATTACTCAAAACAGACTCTGCGGATAGTTCAAAGACATACAGAACCTGAGCAAAGTTTTACACAATTATTAATATGTCCATTTGAACTTGAAACAAAAAACCTTATGTCTGTGTTTACTGTTATATTTAAAGCTTCAGTCACTTGTCTTATATGATGTCAGATTTAAAAATAATTGGATTACCAGGATATATACTTGATAATATGCTTTTTATTACTCTATCTGACCTAATTAACATAATCCAATATGTGCTTCCCATCTCTTTTTATGAAATATTCAAATAAAGACATAGTACCAATTACAAGCGTTTCATTTATTCATTTACATTCTTATTGCATAGACAATTTGATGGTTGAAGAGATTATATATTTTAGCTGAACTTTATTTTTGTGCTGAAAATGTTTATGGTTCACTGAATGTCAAAGTCAATTAAGCTACAAAGATTTATATATACAGGAAACACATTGGCCAAAGCGTACTGAATTTTAAAGTTCCACAAGTAATGTCATGACATCATTTTATGGCAAAACTTGACCAAGCACAGATTGATATAATACATTTCAGAAAGACTAGTTCTAAATTTACATTTATAATAAGAATTTCTAAATGCCATGTGATATTATCATTACAAATTTGGGTATTTAAAAGCATTGTGGTACAGTTTTCAAAGACCACCCCTTCTGCCAAAAGAAATGGTCTCTCAAAACAGGTCACAATCCTACATAATCAATAAGTCTGTGTATGGAAATTATGGTCTCTCATAACAGTGGTATCAAGACAGGTTTTACTGTATTATTATTTTGATTCTCTATTCATTTCCTTGGGATTACAGCTCAGTAAAGGTGTATTTACTAGACTATTCTGATTCTCTAACCTTATAAGAATCACTGGGATGGTTTGGTAGTCTCCCATTCATTAAATTTGAATGTTACACTCTACGTTCTATGCTCAAGTATGTACATTTTCAAATTACATGTAACATTAGTAGCCCAACAGATGACCTTATATGCTGGATCAGTGCAATGTGCAAGGATTTAAGATATAGGCATGAAACAATATAATGAGAGAGGAAATGTGAGAGGATGGCAGCAGATAAAGAGAAAGAGCAGAAATAATAGTTGGTCAAGTACATATAAGAAGATGGATATTTAGAAGGATTGATAACATATAAGGAAAACAAAGTACATTGCAAGATTGCAATTAACTGAACCATATACATGTAATTATAGACAGTTGTTGAAATCAGTTAGGCAGTTGAGATTGCAAATATTTTGTATTAAGTGTGACTGATTAGTCCCATGATGGGCAAAGAAACATGCTTAGATAATCACTTACACAGTACACAAGGATCCATGGGAGAAAAACAGTGGTAATTGATCAGGTGGTCAACATCTGCAGGCAAACTTGATAGAAACTAGAGCAAGGAAAGGATGGAGTTTTGAAGTAGGTGGCCACTAAACTAGGTTTTGAATGCTACTCCATTTGCAATTAAAATGGTGCCATACAGCATGAGTCTACTGTATAAACACTTGTTCTGAAAGAAGGAAAGATTATTTTTCTATTTTCCAAGCTTTGATTTTAATTTTTCCAAATGCTGGCTGATCATCCATTTGCAAAACATATTTCTCCAAAACTTTGGTTTTTGCCTAGAGGTCATAAATGTACATTATGGTATGAGACATTGAGGTGAATAGCCAAATGTTGCTAATTAATTGCTTTTACGCTTTTTGATTATAACAGCCATACATGCAGCTTGTACTAAATGCTGTTTTTCACACTAGCCAAATTTTGGCTAAGGATACATTTATTCAAAATCTGGTCTTTGCCTAAAAGTCATACAATACATTATAGAAAGGGACAATATTGCAGTTAGCCAAATTTTGGCTAAGCATTCATTTAGCCAAGATTTGGTTTCAACCTAAAGGTGTGAAGAACAGCTTTGTAGGAATTAGCCAAATTGGGCTAAAAGGACATTAGTTGTGTACCAGCCTCACTGAGTATGGCAACAGGAATCCTTAGCCAAATTTTGGCTAAGCATTCATTTAGCCAAGATTTGGTTTCAGCCTAAGAGTGTGAAGAACAGCTTTGTAGGAATTAGCCAAATTGGGCTAAAAGGACATTAGTTGTGTACCAGCCTCACTGAGTATGGCAACAGGAATCCTTAGCCAAATTTTGGCTAATTTAAAACCTGCCTAGCCCCTTCCACAGACAGTAAAGCCATTGAATAGTTATGTACTGTATATTGATCAAAAGCTCTTCAAAGATTCTCATTATGTGCCTTTTCTACTTTGGGTTAAGAGATTTTAGCCCATAGCAGAGGCCTGATTTGAGTAAATGGAAAAGCTCAAGTGAAATCGGAAGCTGTTAAAAGCACATGAGGATACATACTTTAGACAGCCATTTAACTTTGAAGTAATGTAACAAAAGATTGTGAAGTAATGTAACAAATTATTTAATTAAAATGGACATCTAGTGATGCACATGAGTGCTCAAATGGGAGAGAAGCCTATTGTGTGTGATGTGATGAAGGTTTAGTCCCAGTTGTAGTTTGAATGAGTGGAAAATACTAGAATATTCCAGATGAAAGTTATGAAAGTCAGTTTATATCACAGTAGTATAAAATAAAATGTATTTGAATAAGTTCTCACCAATGCCAAATGCCAGAGCAAATTGCCTGATGAATTCCATTATTTATGAAAGTCAGCTTATATGACAATAATATAAAATGTCTTTGAATGAGTTCTCACCAATGCCAAAGCCAATGAGCACATTGCCAGATGAACTTTATTGGTTGTGAAAGTCTTTTATAACACAGTAATATTAAATGTCTTTTAATGTGTTCTCACCAATGCCAAATGCCAGTGAGTACATTGCCAGATTAATTCCTTTAGTTACGAAAGTCATTTGTATCACAGTAACATAAAATGTCTTTGAATAAGTTCTCACCAATCCCAAAATGCCAATGAGCACATTGCCAGATTAATTCCATTGATTATGAATATCTTTTGTATGACAGTAATATAAAAATTGTCTTTGAATGAGTTCTCACCAATCCCAAATGCCAATGAGCACATTGCCAGATTCCATTGATTATGAGTATCTTTTGTATCACAGTAATATAAAATGTCTTTGAATGAGTTCTCACCAATCCCAAATGCCAATGGGCACATTGCCAGATTCCATTGATTATGAATATCTTTTGTATCACAGTAATATAAAAATTGTCTTTGAATGAGTTCTCACCAATGCCAAATGCCGATGAACATATAGCCAGATGAATTCCATTAGTTGTGAATCTCTTTAGTAATCACAGTAATATAAAATGTCTTTGAATGAGTTCGCACAATGGTAAATGCCAATGAGCACATTGTGATAAAATGAGATATTTAAATAATTCCTCAAAAATTTATCTGAACCTTCTGCTGATAGATTTCCAAAGACTGATATAAAAAAATGTAGGAATACTTCTGTACAAAGCTTCTATTTCTATATACAATGTTACCTGTCCTGTGACACAACATGATGCCATGGGTCCATGTTCATGAAATTTCTCAAAGTTTAGTGAGAAACCAAACTCAAATGCCAGAATTTGTCCCGCATATGTGTATAATTAAAAAAAAAAAATCAAATTTGAGTGAATTTAAGGAGGTCATAATGCAAAGCTTATTAAGTGCATAAGTTGTCAGTTAATGAAGTTGCCATTTATGACAGTGTAGTACTTGCTGCCTAGATAATGCTTGTTCATTTCCATAAACAATCATTTCGACTATATTGGTTTTGTCTTAACAGGGTTCTTTGTGTGTAGTATAAATATAAATTATAGCAGCGTAAAGAAAAAACAATGTTCTTATTGGACCAAAAAAGAAGAAAGTTGTGTTACTTGGGAGTGTGCTGAAAAGAGAATATTGTTTTGGAAAGTTTAAAGACTGTGTGGGGTGAAGAGGGAGTGAGCTCAAAAGACAAAGAGAAGGATTGGGGACAGGTGACGGATACCATTAATGCATTAATGTTTATCATATTATAAAGTGTTTTTCATTTAATATATCTTTTCAAGACAATTCTATTTACCACTGATATTTATAATTTCTGGTTAACCTACAGTCATTATTTGTAACTGGTGTATATCTACTATTTTATTGCTGATATGTAAATTAGTACTGTAAATATTATAGAATAAATAAAGTCAAAAGTTGTATTTGTTTTCTAAGACACAAAGATCCCCAATTAAACATAAACAAAAAATAATTGGTTCTGCAGTACACATACAATTTAAATTGTTTTTGCATCATTCAATTAAGATAAAGACAAGAAAAAAATTCTGGTTACAAATTTAACATTGCAAGACGTCTTAATTCCATGCTTTATGTTGGAAGTGCAACCTCAAGAAGTGCACGAACCTCTGTTGTTTCCAGGCAACCATGTCAAAAACGGAAAAGATATTCACGTCTATCATCACGATGAGCATTTTGATACCGTCACCAGTATCACTGAATTCCTGGGATATATTTATGGTTATAAGAATGGAGAACAACACAAACATTCTGATTCGAAATGTGAGGGATGTTTGGCCTCTCAAACTTGTCTGGACACAGGATAAGAAAGAGTACATTGTCCAGCGTGTCGGCGCACTTTTGTCAGTAATACCTGTTGACAACATTTGAAGATGCAAGGTTTACTTAGAAAAGGAATTGTCAGCTTTTGACATTGTGTCCAACTTGTTTACATGGCATACGTATGCCAAGGCGCACGGTTCTCGAGGTAAGAAACGATGTCACGTTTATCACCAAATCGTGTACTTGGACCACGAATGCTTCATTAAAATATACCAACTCTAGAGAGAAGATGGCCAAAAGAAAGGGATTTTGCTTTTAAAATTTCGAATGCATGCAGGAGACTCATTCAGAATTTCTGCGTTGTTCACCGAGCGTGCGAGAAGTGCACCCGAGAGTATATCCTTAGTCATTGTCCTCACTATAGCAAGATTCATGGATGACGTGAAAATATCTATCGAGGGTCGAACACCTTATTCGATTTTGCCCAATGAATCTTAAACCCCATTGACGAAACATGGAGTGAATAAACCTTCAAACGTTACGGCGATTGTTATCGCCATGCCACAGTAATGGCTGACAATTACCATGGATACAAGGGGCAATTTCTGCTCAGATACTATACGGAACTAAGTACCGAACATCCTAAAGTGACTTTGAACGGAGCCAGAATCATTTATATGCAAGTAGGACAAGTGCCGTTTATAGACTCAATGAATTACTTGCGCATGCCTAAAACTTTCGAATGCCAGAAATGGCCAGAGGGTATTTTCGCACTTTTTTAATACCGAAGTCAATCAACCTGCCATTCTACTCCATTTGCCTGAATCATCACTACTACGACCCAGGCAAAATGCGCACTGAGCAACGAGAAGCTTTATACGCTTGGTACCAGACTCACGCCTCGGACCCCTTCGACTTTTAAGAGGAAATGTTTACGTATTGTCGATATGACGTGGACATTTTACGATGTTGCTGTGGAAAGTTTCGATAATTGTTCATGGAACACGGAGGGATGGATTCTTTGAAAGAAGCTTGCACCATTGCCAAAGCGTGTTCCTTTTTGTACTAAAAAGATTCATGCCTTAAAACACCCTGGCTTTCATCAGTCCTTAAACGATGAACTTTGTCAAACGCCAATACTTGGTCAAATTCCTGCGCTGGCTCCATTACTTGTGCGACAAGAAAGACAAATGGAGGTGGCGTAAAGAGCATCGGAACGTATTCAGTGTAGGGCTGGGACTCATAAAGCCCTCAAATCGTGTACGTACGAGTTTAACGGATGCTTATTTCACGAATGTCCCATCGGTTATCCTCAACGTGACACCAAAAATCGATTTTTACAACGGACCATGTAAGACTTGTACAAGGCTACTTGTCAGCGGCGTTTGAAGTTAGAAAAGCAAGGATACCAAGTGGTGGAAATGTCGGAATATGAGTACAATTACCGTTTGAAAACAGAACCCGAGTTTAGAAGCATCGAGTAAAGTTACAAGTTGGTGGATCCACTGAACCCCTTGGATAGTTTGTACGGAGGACGGACAAAAACTAGCTGTTTGCTGTACCATGCAGACGACGAGAAAGGAGAAGAAATCAAATACTTGGACGTGTGTTCGCTGTATCCTTATGTCAGCTAATTTTGTCCCATTAGCGTAGGGCACCCACAATTGATGTCGGAAAACTTTGACCTGGACAACATTCGACAATGCGAAGTATTGATCGAGTGCTAAGTCTTGCCTCCCACAGACATGTACCATCCCGTCTTGCAACACCATTGCCAAGGAAAACTGATGTTTCCTTTGTGTCGTACTTGTACCGAAATGTGAAATCGACACCAACCTTGTCAAAACACCCAGGAAGAACGCGTAATTACAGGAACGTGGGTCATCGAGGATTTGTTCAAAGTTCTGGACCTAGGATACCAACTGTTCAGAGTGTTGAAAATTTTCCACTTTCCCAAGACACAACAATTAAACAAGGGCGAAGAGACGATGAAAGGTATTTTCACAGACTATGTGAATGCCGTTTTGAAACTAAACAAAGAAGCCAGCGGGAGAAGGTTGGCATCATTTTAGACCATGTTACATGTTATATTGCTTGTGTTGTAAAATGGCACAACAAGCGTCTTTACCCAAGACAGTGTATTTATCTGAACCTTACCGCTACTTGCAGATGATTCGCCACAAAACCAAATACATGAAACACGTGGATGTCGTTCGTGAGGACTTGATCTCAGTCAATTACGAAGAAGAAGTAGACTTTCTACAAGCCGACAAATTTGGAAATGTCATCATTGCGGGTTACGTGACAGCCCATGCTCTCTTAAAATTTACGAAGGTTTATAATTTTAGGAGATCATGTGTTGTATATTGATATTGACAGTTGCATCTACGTCGATCGGCCGATCCACTGTTACCCTAACATCGAAGGAGACCGTTTGGTGCCTGGACAGATGAACATCCCGATGACAAGATTCTAAGTTTTTCAAGTGGTGTTCCTATAAATTACGGCCACGAATTCCGAAACACACAAGGAGAAATGTACACCGAATTTAAAGTGAATGGATTGTCTCTCAATTATCGCACCAGTTTAGTGGTGAACTTTGACGTGCTAAAAGAAGCCTTACAGTCTGGACAGGATGAAAGGTTTAAAGTGATCACCTACGAACCGCACAAGATCGTACGTTTAACCACACACCAAATCGTCAGTCGGCCTTTGGACAAAGTCGATCAAATCGTGTACCAGAAGAGAGTGCAGCTTCCGAATCACTTCACTTTACCCGTACGGTCACGTCGATATTGATTCAGCATATAAAAAGGACACCGTCCAAGACCGATAGTTCATTGTAACTACAAGGACCAAGCGAACTAGAAATATGAATACGTTTAAACAGACGTCATTCGGGAATTCTCATGTGAAGTGCGATGCAATAACTTGCAAATGCATTGATGCCGTACGCTATGACCTGAGAGATTCAGCAGAACTTCGTGTGAACTTTGCTATGACCACAATATATGCCATGGAAAGTGAGGCTATGAGTGTCAAACCTGAAGCATGCGAAAGCGAGACCTTGCGCCTATCATCCTACGGACATCATGCAATCCAAAGTAAACTCCAGGGAATTTCACCGTACCCTCATCCAAATAATCTTGTGAAAGACGAATATTCGTTCCCTGTGTGCTTCTGTGAATACTGTAATTTTGAAAGTCTATTCCAAACCTTTAATGGAAAATGGCCAAATTATCTGCCTTGACCAACCTCCGAAGAATTAGCAAGAGCCGGATTTTTCTACTTGGGCGAAGGGGATACAGTCGAGTGATTCAGTTGCAGTGTGTCACTTTACGAGTGGGAACATAAAGATCCTGCTTACCTGCAACATGATCGATGGTCTCTTAATTTTCACTACCTTCCTTTTGACGACCCTAGTTAATGAAGTGAGATACCATGTCGTTTGAGAAACATGCTTGGCTAGGAGTCAAACATTGGACAACACATAGACGATTATTGAAACCCCATGTAAAAAATAATATTCAAAGAAAACCAAACGATTTACAAGGTAAGATCTACAAGGAAGTTTACCAGGGACTTGATAGAGCAAAATCTCAGTGTCTGTAGATCTTTTGTGTGGAGAACTTCACAAGAGGTAAATGACAAAAGTCAATCAACGCGTCCGTTTTATCTGGATGAAGTGTGCCTTCTTCCTAATACTCAGCTTTAGACCGTTTACATCAGAAAATTGTATTGCCATTCTTGACGATTACCTTGAATGGCAGTGATAAAACATTACACACTGTGTCCGTCACATTCGCGCAAGATGAAGATTTTAAATAAATCAGACAATCAGAAGTAACCCTCATCGTAGGTATAAACATTGAATGACATGAACATGGATACTTTACAAGAGAACGTTCGTGGTGTGCCTGTGTTGTTGAGAGAAAGTATTTACCGAGACCTGGTTAACATACAAGTGAAACGCAAAGAACAATGGCATATATTACGTCACCGATGTACGATGCGCTGGTACCTGAATGCTATAAGATGTTCGATTCAGATAAGTGTTCGCGTGGTCAGACCTTGTTCAACTGGACGCGAAGGAGAATAATTTGGTTTGTTGTGACTCGTTTCTTTTACTGTGAGGTACACAAACTGGCTGCAAAGAATTTCAGAAGCAAGTCTAGAAGATTGCCAAAATCTTTTGCGCAACATAAGTTAGGAGAGGAAGAAGCTTCTGAACAGAGTGTGAAGCGTGTTAGTGACAAAACCAATAAAATTTGCCACTGAAGTCTGAACACACCTGTGCAAAAAGTACACTTATTGCCTTCGACAAACTGAAGTATAAGACAGGCTATCATGCCACAACCTTTATCACTTATGATACAACAGATTCCGTGGAATAAAATCAATGAGAATATTCAAACTGTGGACTATTAACAACACTTATTACTAGATCTGTGTCTTGTCAATTGGGGTCGAATTGTAGTGTGTATTATAGTCACTTGCTTTATGGGATTTCGTTTACCCGTATATTCCTTGTGCCCAATTTACGAACAATACCTAGAAGATATTAGGGTGTGGCGTTGCCCGACCCAAAATTAAATTAGAACCATGTGTTATCAAGTAAGTCGGACAAGCCACTATTTATTGTTACACATGACCGCAGGCTAACACAATCCCTTACGTAAGTTTGCCATAGTTAAGAGAGGAAGCTGACCAAAAGCCCGTCAGAAGTGTAATTAGCACCTTGGACTGGAAGAATTTAGTACATCAAGAAGCTGCCAGAAGGGGTAGGCGTGCCTTATCTTCTGGATACGCTGACTGACCGCCAGATTGAATACGTCGAGTGGATAGGGCACCAGCGCTACCCAATCAGAATCCAGGAAAGGGTGGGACCCTGATTTATTTTAAAATATAATATCTTTAACCGGCCGGCTAGCTTTAGTTTCTGATTACCCGTTAAGGAGGATTGTCTGTAAAGAATTGGAACTCCGTAGCCATACCTTAATTGGCGGGAAAAACCTTAGAACAGAATTCTAAGTATAGCTTCTAAAAAGGTCAGTGAGCTATTTGTTCGATCTTTGCTGTCTGCGACTGCATTTAATTGTAGATCAGGTATATACGTATTATTACTAAAATCGTAGTAGGAATAATTATTTTGTGATGTTGATATGTTTGTATATTTTGAAGAATGGGTTTCTATTTGTAAAGAATCGTATTGCTTGCTAGCCGTAGTAAGAATTAATACTATTATAATTCGCTATGTGGTTATTTTATAGTACAATAGCACATTATCCATGTAATTATAGAAATAGAATGGTATCTTTGAAATGATTTCACTGTGAGGAATTAATAATATGAATATTTAAATATTTGTGTACGCTTGTGGGAGTGTAGTGTACAGACATACGTCTGGCTGTCGTAATATTGTTAAGTACAATGAGATTAAAGATATATATATATATATATATATATATATATATATATATATATATATATATATATATATATATATATATATATATATATATATATATTAGGTATACTTATGTGATATGATGTATGGGTATATGTATGATATCGTGCTATTACGCCATTGTTTCCTTGTAAGAGTGTGTGGGAATTTCGATGTGTATGTATGCGTGTCCTAAAAGGTAATAGCCTTAGCTGATGGTTAATTGATGATTTAGTGTGAGGTGAGATGTGATAAACCCTATGTTAACGCCTTGTGATTTTCACAGGAAGCTTCGAGGGACAGACTAGTGAGTGGTCCCAGTGTCTCCGTTATAGACGGAAGAAAGAAAAGGAAAGAGGGAAACCTGAAGAGGAAGTTTCGTGGGACAGACCAGTGAAAGTGGTCCCAATAGTCTTGATAGAAAAACGGAAGGAAAGTGAAGGGAGGAGAGAAATCGGGAGAGGTGAAATTCAGGAAGAGCGGAAGGATAGGATAATAGATGAGTACAACCAAAGGCCAGGTGGAAAATAGAACTCAAACTGAAAATCATAAGATGAAATAGGCTATCACTTAAAGGACGAGTGATTGTGTGACATTTAAATTTATAGGCTTCATTAAATTG
Organism: Unio pictorum; assembly: GCA_030141615.1. Taxonomy (NCBI): domain Eukaryota; kingdom Metazoa; phylum Mollusca; class Bivalvia; order Unionida; family Unionidae; genus Unio; species Unio pictorum. Next base: position 7,350,861 of record JARLTB010000013.1, on the reverse strand, counting down.
TTATTGTTGAATTTCATCTTCGTGTTATATATCTATATGTATATAATTTAACCGTCGGCAGTGCTGACTGGGGGCTCAGAGCCGTATACCTATTTGGTCTTTAATCTAAATTTAAATTCACGAGCCAGGTGAAACTTCCATAATATTTTAATTAATATTTTGGAAGTACACCACCCCAACCTTTGCAGAACGCCACATAGGGTGACTGCTTTAAATGTCCACGAGAGACTCATTCTGTTAAAAGCTTTAAGCTTTCATCGGGAAAAAAATATTCGTCAACTTTTCGGTACAGAAGATGTGAACGACGATGTGTGTGGAGCTTGTGCCTTACACTCTCATTGGACAGATGTTTATGACTGGACAAGATGGGGATTTGACACCTTGACTAAAGAAAAAGACCATTATGCTCAAGCGCTGAGATCCTAAGATCCAAAGGTCATTCAAATAGTCATTTTAAACCTGCGTAAGTACCTGTTCTAGAAGTAGAATCTTTCACCGAGGACCATCACTCCTTCCAAGACAGGACTGTCATGGCCATAACCAAAAGTCCATTCCGGGAAGACACCATTGTGATTGTACCCAATGTAGAGACTGTACGGACACTACATACTATCTATAGAACACCTTTGTTAACAAAACTATGTTGTACAATGACTTGTTTATATTCTAGTTTGATCGTTTTAATGTGTATTTAATTGTTGTACATATCCATTTTGCATTTATATATGTTTGTCTTTTGTGTTGTTCCAGTTTTAAACACGAGTTGAAATATAATCATGTCCTGAAAATAAGTATAAAAACTCTTGTCGTGTCTTCTTTTATTTATGTCAAACGTGACATACCGTACACTACATTGGTTACCTCTGTTTTTCTCTACTCCTTCTTCCTCCACTTCAAAGTCATCGATGAACACTTAAATCTTGCTAGTTGGTAGGCATTGTATCTTCGCCATCCTTTTAATATGTTAATTGCTGAACCTAGTGTTTCAGGCAAAACCGAATTTGTCAAACGTTTGCTCGAACATAAACATCATTCGATCGTTCGTCCACTGCAACGCATCGTGTGATGTTACAAAGAGTGGCAATCGGGGTGTAGCATCTTGCGAGAAATTTAGGTGATACCATCGCGTTTGTGGAAGACGTCCTTGTTTACGGTGATTGTCTATAAATAATGTGCAGTAGAGAATCATGGTGCAGTATGTCACAATCGTCCGTCAAGTGATCATGTCAATAATTGTAACGCTACTACTATACGTTCTATGTAAAATTAAAGAAAAAGGCAAATACTTTTTGTATTATAAAACATTGTATTAAAGCAAATCAATATTATCTTTGTTATAACATATCAAGATTGAATACGAGTTTGTGTCGCCAACGTCTGGCTTCACATGCCAACTTTTGTCATGATAATGACTTAATTAAGTAATGACAATTTAATTTATATGGATTAATATTTTCATTTGCGATGACTATTGAAACTTAATGTTTCACACGCATTCAATATCATTATTACATGTGTATGCGTATTTTATTTTGTGTTGATTATTATATATTCTTTCATTATATGTGTTATATTCTGTGTTTTGTAGGCAACGTCTTTGCCGTTTGGTTGCAATGTAACTCAAGTCACAATTGGAAAATAATAAACATTTCTTTTATTTAAGAGTATAGCATAAATTTGTTTAATGGGTTATAAAGAGAAGAAAGAAAGATATTTATAATTAACATAAGCAAAAGAAAGACAAACGTTAATGCCATTTCAAATTTATAAATTTGTTAATAAGAACAATCATTGTCGCTATAACATAAAGAGTAAAATCTAATATCCAATAATACAACAATATTGATCATAATGTCTGTCAATGTAATTTAACAGTAACATATATCCAATAATTAGACTATAACAGCAACACATATTCATCAAACTATAACATCATGCATACATAGATACTCGTCTGCTGTTTGCTATCCGTGCTTTATTTATTCTAGGTGTTAATCATTATTAACCAGAGCTTCAGTTTTGAAAGCTCAGTGATTTAGTAATACATGTAAAAATGTCATTGACCTGGAAGTGAATAGATATGGGTATTGTAGAAAAGCTGTCTTCTGGTTCCTATTTATTATTATTATTATTATTATTATTATTATTATTATTATTATTATTATTAAACGGTCTTGTAAATGATCCGTTTTAACCTGAGCTATTCCGCACAGGTTCTTTCTGACCCGGGCCGTTTCCGTCCAGGTCCTTTCTTACCCATTACTGGCCTTTTTAGACCGGGTCTTTTTGACACGGGCCTTTTTGGTACCGGTCCGATTTGACTCGTTGCCCTTTAAATTAACCATTTAAAGATGAAGAATGTGACAATAGGCTTGGTCTAGAGTGGAAAAATGAATTATTATATGATGGAACACGCTGGAAATAAACCTTTTCAGTGTGAAGTGTGTAAAAATATTTATTGGCAATCATCATTCGGCAATGGAACTTTGAATGAACACATGAGGACCCATACAGGAGAAAAAACATTTGTGTGAATTTTGTATAAAAGGTTTAGTTACAGTGGACATTTACAAAAACACACAAGGACATATATTGGGGAAAAAAAACCTTTTAAGTGCGAAGTATGTAATACAATGTTTAACACGAGTGAAAATCTAACAGTGCACACATAAGAACTCATACTGGAGAAAAACCATTTAAATGTGAAGTGTGTGATCAAAGGTTTAGTAACAGAAAACGGCTAGCGATTCATGTGAGGATACATACTGGGGGAAAACTATAGAAGTGTGATCGAATGTTTATTAACATCGGAACTCTAAATAGACACATGCGGATACACACTGGAGAAAAACCATTCAAATGTGAAGTAAGTAATAAACGGTATGGGTTGTTTTCACGTGACGTCACAAAACGTGTGTACTTCCATATCCGCCATTTTGAGCCCCTATCCCACAACGGGTTGAACGGGTGTTATTAGCGTATTTTCCATAATGCCGATTTGTGGTATTGTCGGGTGTTCCAACCGCAAAGGTGCAACCAAAAATGTAGGCTTCTTTAAAGTACCGAAAATATTGACTAATCAGGGTGAAGAAACATTGAAATTATCGGAAGAAAGACGTCGTTTATGGAAGGCGGCTATCAACAGAAAGGACATTGATACAGAGGAGAGATGGGAACGAACGTTTGTTTGCTCTAAACATTTCATTGGAGGTATGTTAAAATTAATTATTTAGTTGAGTTCAGCTTGATTTTTACAGACATTTTAATTCAAGCTAATACTAACTTATAATCTTTGTTTACAAGTCACAGTGTAAGAAGCAGGGACCAGTCGTTTTGGATTTAAAAAATTACATGACAATGTTATCTTTTAGAATGAGAGTATCAGGATTATACATTGACAGTTCTAGTCATTTTTTGCTCACTTATGATGACCCTTTTCTTGACTTGCTTAATACTTTATTTCATTCTTTTTAATAAAGTCACTATCTCAGACTCAGTTGCCATCCTTTTCTTTTTGCAGGTGTTAAAGCTTATCTGCATGACAGAACAAGTCCATCATGGTTGCCAACTTTAGATCTTGGTTACACAGAAATCACTTCATCTGTAATAGGAGCAGCTCATGAGAGATTTAATCGGGCCAGCCAGCGGAAACACAAAAGAAAGATATCAGATGCAGTATCATCTTTATTAACATTGAAAAAGAGGTGCATAGATTTCGGGGACAATAATGTCAGTGGCATATCAGAATATGCTGAGAATACAGAAATACAGAATGACAGTACATGTAATGTTCACAAATTAATGGAACACGGTTCATTTCATTTTGCATATCCAGGTGAAGTAATATCAAAGGCAGTGGGCATCCAAACTGATTTGACAGCTGACGGTGGATCTTTTATAGAGCACATGAGAATGCATACTGGAGAAAAACCATTTAAGTGTGAAGTGTGTAAAAAAGGGTTCAGTGAAAGTGGAAATCTGAAAAAGCATGTGAGGACTCATACTGGAGAAAAACCATTTCAGTGCGAACAGTGTAATAAAACATTTGGACAGATAGGACATTTATTAACTCACATGAGGACACATACTGGAGAAAAGCCATTTCAGTGTGAACAGTGTAATAAAACGTTTGGGCAGAATTCACATTTATTAACTCACATGAGGATACATACTGGAGAAAAGCCATTTAAGTATGAAGTATGTGATAAAAGGTTTATTAAATGTGATCCTCTAAATAACCACATGCGGATACACACTGAAGAAAAAACATTCAAATGTGAAGTATGTGATAAGCGGTTTAGTTACAGTGGTAGTTTGAATCAGCACATAAGAACACATAATGGAGAAAAACCATTTAACTGTGAAGTGTGTAATAAATATTTAAGTGGAAGTACAAGTCTTAAAAACCATGTGAGGACACATACTGGAGAAAAACCATTTCAGTGTGGACAGTGTAATAAAATGTTTAGGCAGAGTGGATCATTATTACTTCACATGAGGATACATACTGGAGAAAAACCATTTAAGTGTGAAGTATGTGGTAAAAGGTTTGCTGTAAGTGGAAGTTGTACAAGGCATATGAGGACACATGCTGGAGAAAAATGTTATAAGTGTGGAATCTGTGATAAAAGTTTTAGTAGACGTGGAATTCTAACAGTGCATATGAGGATACATTCTGGAGATAAACCATTTAAGCGTGAAGCATGTAATTAAATGCTTATTAAGACTGGAAATGTAAATATTCACATGAGGACACATATAGGAGAAAAACTTTGAAGTTTGTTGTAAAAGGTTTCAAAAAAGGTTTAAGTAACGTAAAGTTGTGTTACTGGGGAGTGTGTGAAAAGAGAGTGTATTGTTTGGAAAGTTTAAAGACTGTGGGGTGAAGAGAGAGTGAGCACATTTAGAAAGCCATTTGTTTGTGAAGTAATGTAACAAACTATTTAATTAAAATGGACGTCTAGTGATGCACATGAGTATGCAAATGGGAAAAAAGCCTATTGAGTGTGATGTGCTGAAGGTTTAGTCCCAGTTGTAGTTTGAATGAATGAAAAATACTAGAATATTCCAGATGAATTCCATTAATTATGAAAGTCACTTTATATGACAATAATATAAAATGTCTTTGAATGAGTTCTCACCAATGCCAAATGCCAATGAGCAGTGATCCATAACAGACAGCGCTTTAGACCACTCCGCCACTCTTGGCTCCTGAGAGAGAGAGAGAGAGAGAGAGAGAGAGAGAGAGAGAGAGAGAGAGAGAATTCTTTGATCATCAAGGATCCATTTTAATTTTGCATTTCAATGTAAAGAATACTGTAATGTCAGCAGATCACCCAAAGAAATCAAATCGTGGCTGCAAAGGAAGATGGATTAATATTCCGGATGAATTAGTATTTGTCTTGACACAATGTGCCACATGTCATGGAATGAACTGTGATGATCTCAGAATCAAATCAAAGAATAATGCAACGGAATTAGGAATTGAAAGGTTCAGTTGAAATGTGTAATGGTGTTTTAGGTTCATGCAAAGAAGGGGACTTAGTCAAAATCATTGTTCTTTAATGGCACAGAAACAACCCGTAATCTTGACACATTGAACAATTTTCATGAGGATATCGAAGACAAGATTGACAATTTGGAAATGACTGACGTGATAAACATGGATGAAGTATCGTTAACATTCAATATTCCAATGAACAGAACAGTCGAGCTCATTAGATCTAACAGTGCTGCTATTAGGAAAGTAGGTCATGATAAGTCAAACTTCACTCTAGTTTTCTCATATTCTGTCAGTGGTGGAAAGTTGCCATATATATATATATATATATATATATATATATATATATATATATATATATATATATATATATAAGTGTTTACGGGAATAAATGTTTATAATCGACAAATATGCCTGGATTCAACTTTAAATTTTCCTCACATGTTTAATGACCATAAAATTGATTCCATATTATCTTTCCTTAATATGATATATCTTTCTAAGAATGTTTCTTTGGAATGTATTATTGTTATAACTAAGTGATATTTTAAGTTTGTTTAAACTCACTGGGATAATGACGATATAGCATTATGAAAATTGCATAGTTTCATTTGATATTTCATAATGGCTATTCTTATATATAATATCTAATGATGGCTGGTGAATAGTTTTTTTTCCTCACTCTATCACAGATAATTCACTTGTAAAATTCAGTAATTCACTGCCTAGCATACAATAAATATATACATTAATTAATTATGTATATTTACTGACAAATATCTTACTCCTCTTGACAAAGTTCCTTATTCATTTGTGGTAACCAAATATGCTATGTTTTCTAAAGACTCTATATAGTGTTATAAACCTGTAGATTATCCTTCATGTTACTTTAAAAGTTTTCTGTCTCAAAAAATATCCACAATGAATCAGTATATTTAATTTTTCAAACCTGTTTTATTGGAATTGTTACATTAACCATTTAGATACAATTACACTTTAAATGCATCGTAAAATGGTTTGGATAATTTGATTTTCATGTTCGAAACTGAAAACAGTCATTTATAATAAATGTCCTTTTCTGCAAATGGTAAATACTCCCGGCATTTAAAATTATATTTTAACCTGTATATATTTTAAATATTTTTTTTTCTGAGATTTTCCATCAGTTGACTAAATACAATGTTATGTCTCATTTATAAAATCTTTCTCAAAACCATTTGTTTCCTTATATCTCAAATTTGTATTCAGTTCAATGTTGGATTTATATCATGGTTGTTATTCAAACAATACAATGCTGTGTATCTTTTCCCTTTTTGTTTTCATAACCATATGTAAAGCTTTCTATCATCAATAACAAATATCTTCTTGTTTTTCAATGCATATAACATAACAGTTTTGGTATAGTTCAGTTTGTACCTTTGAAATAATTTATCAACTTCTTTTTCATGGGAGATGTATCATTTTCATTGGAAATCATTTTCTCTGGTGCTAATGGGTAACCCATGAAATAGTCATAAAAATGTAAAACACTTAAAAATATCATAGTCATCTTATGTTTTAAATTGATTTTCTCCCATCATGCCATGCAACGACTCCATGTTTTGTATGTAATTTGATTGCTAATTACACATCTTACTCCAGTCACAATCATCAGGAACAGGCCATAATCTGGTACAAATTCAAGTTTTACACCTAATATATCTTTAACCTTATATCTTGTGATAATCATGGAAAACTTTGAATAACCTAACTTTATGAACTCATTTCATATTATTATAGAGATTGTATGTACCCATATGCAATCAACCTTAATATGAAAATGCTATGTCTAATTATTATTCAAAGATTTACTTGTCTAATGAATTTCCAGATAAACCGAAGAATTAAAATGAAAGTAAAAAACGTGGCATATGATGGTACAGTCGACTCCGGTTAACTGCACACCCTCGGGCCCGTTACAAGACCGTGCAGTTAACCGGAGTACGTTACAGTAGATTTTTAAGCATTGGGGAAAAAAACGGGACCGGCATGATTACGTGCAGTTATCCGGAGTGTGCAGTTAACCGATGTGCAGTTAAGTGGAGTTGACTGTATAAGGATTCGCTGCCTAATTGGGATAACTTATTATTTTAAGCTAAGATTTACATTCCATTAGATGTCATTTTCCTCCAGTCAAAGTACATAAGTGGGTCCTGATCTTAGATTAAAGGCTTGTAAATGGTTATCTTGGATTCATCATCTCTAATTTCTGATCTAATTAAATTAAATCAAACAATTTTGACAATAAGTAGATCATCAGACCTGGATCCAATTGTTTACCCAATACTATTAATAATTCTTTATAATCATCAGACCCAGATCCAATTGTCTACCCAATAATACTACATGTATTACCAATTCTTTGTAATCATTAAGACCTGGATCAAATTGTTTACCCAATACTATTAATAATTCTTTATAATCATCAGACCCAGATCCAATTGTCTACCCAATAATACTACATGTATTACCAATTCTTTATAATCATCAGACCTGGATCAAATTGTTTTCACAATACTATTAATAATTCTTTATTTACAGAGGGAACTCATTTAGATGAAAATAATTTTACCTTGAGGTTCTCTAAAAAAGTGAAACAATATACATCATACATAAAGTTAATAGAAATTACTATTTAGTTCAACATGTCTTGAGTAAAATAAATTTGACTTAAATATCATCTCTTTTAAATACTAATATTTTTGGCAGCTTTTATGGCCTATGAAATCTTTTTCCACAGAAATATACCGGAGTATTGGAAACATTTTAAAATTGTTCAGTTCTTGACTTTGATGGAAGAAGGTTTCATATGTGATGTTGATATTAAGTGCCGAGTAACAGTTTAATAACTCCTGTAGGTACTCTGGAGTAACTCCATTTAGACATTATGCACAAGATATGTCAGATGAAAATCAATCTTTTCATATGTTTTAAGCCATTTCAGTAATGTAAAAAAGGCTTTTAGTTTAAACATTTAATTTTATAACTGTGTAGTTCAAGATTATAAGTTCTGTAATACAGATAGTAAAGGATTAGAATGAAAACCAATGGTTTGTTTTTCTCCTTTTGACGATACAAACATTGTAAATATATGTGAATATATAGCAGATGAAAAAATTGAGTTATGACAATAATTTTAAATTGTTGAAGTCATAGTGAAAATTCTCTTAGCTAAAATATCAGCATGTAGGCATGGTATGTAGAGCACAAAGATGAACAATGAGGAAGTTGATAAAAGAGGAGAAGAAATAAAAAAGAAGTTACAAGCAGAAACTTAATTAAAATGTGTATGGCATTGTGTATGAAATTGCAAAAATGAGGAAAGAAAGGCTAAGAAATTAAAAAAGTTACAAAAGAGGCAGATATAAAGTGAACTGTACTGCTTAATAGAGTGACTTACATAATTGACATAGTATGTAGATGTTCATATTGTTTGTTCGTAAAAGAATGATATGATGTAATTTTGTTTTATTCATTCTTTTAGAATACCTCATTCTTCGTGATCACATTTTAGCAACGGGTCCATTGATATTTTGATTTTCCAGTATACTGTTAGACACATGTGAGTGATTATCACCATAGCATTTTTGTTATTGTAATCGATTCAAGAAAGAAATGCAGTCCATATTTACTTGAGCGTTTCATGATTATTTCATTTATTATTTAGAACCCGGCAAGCTTTCTCACATAACTACATTAGCCGAATTTTAGACTCGAACCCATGCAGACAGAGGTGAGATGGCAGTGATCCATAACAGACAGCGCTTTAGACCACTCCGCCACTCTTGGCTCCTGAGAGAGAGAGAGAGAGAGAGAGAGAGAGAGAGAGAGAGAGAGAGAGAGAGAGAGAGAGAGAGAATTCTTTGATCATCAAGGATCCATTTTAATTTTGCATTTCAATGTAAAGAATACTGTAATGTCAGCAGATCACCCAAAGAAATCAAATCGTGGCTGCAAAGGAAGATGGATTAATATTCCGGATGAATTAGTATTTGTCTTGACACAACGTGCCACATGTCATGGAATGAACTGTGATGATCTCAGAATCAAATCAAAGAATAATGCAACGGAATTAGGAATTGAAAGGTTCAGTTGAAATGTGTAATGGTGTTTTAGGTTCATGCAAAGAAGGGGACTTAGTCAAAATCATTGTTCTTTAATGGCACAGAAACAACCCGTAATCTTGACACATTGAACAATTTTCATGAGGATATCGAAGACAAGATTGACAATTTGGAAATGACTGACGTGATAAACATGGATGAAGTATCGTTAACATTCAATATTCCAATGAACAGAACAGTCGAGCTCATTAGATCTAACAGTGCTGCTATTAGGAAAGTAGGTCATGATAAGTCAAACTTCACTCTAGTTTTCTCATATTCTGTCAGTGGTGGAAAGTTGCCATATATATATATATATATATATATATATATATATATATATATATATATATATATATATATAAGTGTTTACGGGAATAAATGTTTATAATCGACAAATATGCCTGGATTCAACTTTAAATTTTCCTCACATGTTTAATGACCATAAAATTGATTCCATATTATCTTTCCTTAATATGATATATCTTTCTAAGAATGTTTCTTTGGAATGTATTATTGTTATAACTAAGTGATATTTTAAGTTTGTTTAAACTCACTGGGTTAATGACGATATAGCATTATGAAAATTGCATAGTTTCATTTGATATTTCATAATGGCTATTCTTATATATAATATCTAATGATGGCTGGTGAATAGTTTTTTTTCCTCACTCTATCACAGATAATTCACTTGTAAAATTCAGTAATTCACTGCCTAGCATACAATAAATATATACATTAATTAATTATGTATATTTACTGACAAATATCTTACTCCTCTTGACAAAGTTCCTTATTCATTTGTGGTAACCAAATATGCTATGTTTTCTTAAGACTCTATATAGTGTTATAAACCTGTAGATTATCCTTCATGTTACTTTAAAAGTTTTCTGTCTCAAAAAATATCCACAATGAATAAGTATATTTAATTTTTCAAACCTGTTTTATTGGAATTGTTACATTAACCATTTAGATACAATTACACTTTAAATGCATCGTAAAATGGTTTGGATAATTTGATTTTCATGTTCGAAACTGAAAACAGTCATTTATAATAAATGTCCTTTTCTGCAAATGGTAAATACTCCCGGCATTTAAAATTATATTTTAACCTGTATATATTTTAAATATTTTTTTTTCTGAGATTTTCCATCAGTTGATTAAATACAATGTTATGTCTCATTTATAAAATCTTTCTCAAAACTATTTGTTTCCTTATATCTCAAATTTGTATTCAGTTCAATGTTGGATTTATATCATGGTTGTTATTCAAACAATACAATGCTGTGTATCTTTTCCCTTTTTGTTTTCATAACCATATGTAAAGCTTTCTATCATCAATAACAAATATCTTCTTGTTTTTCAATGCATATAACATAACAGTTTTGGTATAGTTCAGTTTGTACCTTTGAAATAATTTATCAACTTCTTTTTCATGGGAGATGTATCATTTTCATTGGAAATCATTTTCTCTGGTGCTAATGGGTAACCCATGAAATAGTCATAAAAATGTAAAACACTTAAAAATATCATAGTCATCTTATGTTTTAAATTGATTTTCTCCCATCATGCCATACAACGACTCCATGTTTTGTATGTAATTTGATTGCTAATTACACATCTTACTCCAGTCACAATCATCAGGAACAGGCCATAATCTGGTACAAATTCAAGTTTTACACCTAATATATCTTTAACCTTATATCTTGTGATAATCATGGAAAACTTTGAATAACCTAACTTTATGAACTCATTTCATATTATTATAGAGATTGTATGTACCCATATGCAATCAACCTCAATATGAAAATGCTATGTCTAATTATTATTCAAAGATTTACTTGTCTAATGAATTTCCAGATAAACCGAAGAATTAAAATGAAAGTAAAAAACGTGGCATATGATGGTACAGTCGTCTCCGGTTAACTGCACACCCTCGGGCCCGTTACAAGACCGTGCAGTTAACCGGAGTACGTTACAGTACATTTTTAAGCATTGGGGAAAAAAACGGGACCGGCATGATTACGTGCAGTTATCCGGAGTGTGCAGTTAACCGATGTGCAGTTAAGTGGAGTTGACTGTATAAGGATTCGCTGCCTAATTGGGATAACTTATTATTTTAAGCTAAGATTTACATTCCATTAGATGTCATTTTCCTCCAGTCAAAGTACATAAGTGGGTCCTGATCTTAGATTAAAGGCTTGTAAATGGTTATCTTGGATTCATCATCTCTAATTTCTGATCTAATTAAATTAAATCAAACAATTTTGACAATAAGTAGATCATCAGACCTGGATCCAATTGTTTACCCAATACTATTAATAATTCTTTATAATCATCAGACCCAGATCCAATTGTCTACCCAATAATACTACATGTATTACCAATTCTTTATAATCATTAAGACCTGGATCAAATTGTTTACCCAATACTATTAATAATTCTTTATAATCATCAGACCCAGATCCAATTGTCTACCCAATAATACTACATGTATTACCAATTCTTTATAATCATCAGACCTGGATCAAATTGTTTTCACAATACTATTAATAATTCTTTATTTACAGAGGGAACTCATTTAGATGAAAATAATTTTACCTTGAGGTTCTCTAAAAAAGTGAAACAATATACATCATACATAAAGTTAATAGAAATTACTATTTAGTTCAACATGTCTTGAGTAAAATAAATTTGACTTAAATATCATCTCTTTTAAATACTAATATTTTTGGCAGCTTTTACGGCCTATGAAATCTTTTTCCACAGAAATATACCGGAGTATTGGAAACATTTTAAAATTGTTCAATTCTTGACTTTGATGGAAGAAGGTTTCATATGTGATGTTGATATTAAGTGCCGAGTAACAGTTTAATAACTCCTGTAGGTACTCTGGAGTAACTCCATTTAGACATTATGCACAAGATATGTCAGATGAAAATCAATCTTTTCATATGTTTTAAGCCATTTCAGTAATGTAAAAAAGGCTTTTAGTTTAAACATTTAATTTTATAACTGTGTAGTTCAAGATTATAAGTTCTGTAATACAGATAGTAAAGGATTAGAATGAAAACCAATGGTTTGTTTTTCTCCTTTTGACGATACAAACATTGTAAATATATGTGAATATATAGCAGATGAAAAAATTGAGTTATGACAATAATTTTAAATTGTTGAAGTCATAGTGAAAATTCTCTTAGCTAAAATATCAGCATGTAGGCATGGTATGTAGAGCACAAAGATGAACAATGAGGAAGTTGATAAAAGAGGAGAAGAAATAAAAAAGAAGTTACAAGCAGAAACTTAATTAAAATGTGTATGGCATTGTGTATGAAATTGCAAAAATGAGGAAAGAAAGGCTAAGAAATTAAAAAAGTTACAAAAGAGGCAGATATAAAGTGAACTGTACTGCTTAATAGAGTGACTTACATAATTGACATTGTATGTAGATGTTCATATTGTTTGTTCGTAAAAGAATGATATGATGTAATTTTGTTTTATTCATTCTTTTAGAATACCTCATTCTTCGTGATCACATTTTAGCAACGGGTCCATTGATATTTTGATTTTCCAGTATACTGTTAGACACATGTGAGTGATTATCACCATAGCATTTTTGTTATTGTAATCGATTCAAGAAAGAAATGCAGTCCATATTTACTTGAGCGTTTCATGATTATTTCATTTATTATTTAGAACCCGGCAAGCTTTCTCACATAACTACATTAGCCGAATTTTAGACTCGAACCCATGCAGACAGAGGTGAGATGGCAGTGATCCATAACAGACAGCGCTTTAGACCACTCCGCCAATCTTGGCTCCTGAGAGAGAGAGAGAGAGAGAGAGAGAGAGAGAGAGAGAGAGAGAGAATTCTTTGATCATCAAGGATCCATTTTAATTTTGCATTTCAATGTAAAGAATACTGTAATGTCAGCAGATCACCCAAAGAAATCAAATCGTGGCTGCAAAGGAAGATGGATTAATATTCCGGATGAATTAGTATTTGTCTTGACACAACGTGCCACATGTCATGGAATGAACTGTGATGATCTCAGAATCAAATCAAAGAATAATGCAACGGAATTAGGAATTGAAAGGTTCAGTTGAAATGTGTAATGGTGTTTTAGGTTCATGCAAAGAAGGGGACTTAGTCAAAATCATTGTTCTTTAATGGCACAGAAACAACCCGTAAACTTGACACATTGAACAATTTTCATGAGGATATCGAAGACAAGATTGACAATTTGGAAATGACTGACGTGATAAACATGGATGAAGTATCGTTAACATTCAATATTCCAATGAACAGAACAGTCGAGCTCATTAGATCTAACAGTGTTGCTTTTAGGAAAGTAAGTCACGATAAGTAAACCTTCACTCTAGTTCTCTCATGTTCTGTCAATGGTGGAAAGTTGCCACCAATGCTGATTTTTCAAAGAAAGCAATGCCAAAGGAGAAATTTTTCTATTATTAGCATCGCCATATTTATCTCATCTGTTTAATCTTGTACTCAAGACTGGTTTCAACTGGAATAATCAATGTTAGTTTTTTTTAGACCTTTAACATGTACATAGCATGCACAGCCATGTGGCTCTTGTTGCAATAGATATCAAGATTAAAACAAGCATGGACTGTGTATTCATCAGTGTCAATTGTTAACAGAATATTGCAGTGCCTTGTACAGGAGTAAAATCACAAGCATGTTATCATCAGTGATGCAATTTCACGATTGCTTGTAATATGGATTATCATATATTGAGGCCATTAATATTCATGATATCGGAATGTACATGTACTAGTGCAAGATCAGAGGTCTCAGAAACCGTTGATTATGCGTTAGCAATTTTTTTTTATCTCTCACGCAGATAATCAACCATGCAGGAGCCCTTCGTATGACTGCAAATCGATGGGTGAGAATTTAAAGGCTTGCCACTCCTAGTTCAGCAACCTACTGAGTTGGAGAATGTGTTGCTTATTTAAATTAATTTAGATGTGCTGATATTTACAATGACAGATTTATGTGGTTAAAATACCCCCAGATGTGCATACTCTATTTATAAGAGTACATCAAAATCTTATGATGCAATTGCTGGGTGGCCAGTTCTAAGATTTCTACTAGTAGCTTGGTTTGGAAAACACTGATATTTGTAATGCCTGAATTCAGAAGCAGAAAGACCCTGAGATGTACATCATTATAAGAGTACATCATAACTTTAGCTTCCATTATTGTGTTCATTTCTGATTGTAGCCAAATAAATAGTGCATGTACCTCAAAATCAAGACACATAAAGACTTGGTCAAAATGTCGTTTGCAAATCTGGTTAAGTATTTTGGGGTTAAATGGCAAACTGACAATGATTTTCATGAGAATTAGAAGAATAGCAAAGTTGGTAGAACTGATAACGTGGGTTGGATAGCTCCTAAGTTTAAGAAAGTGTGTGATGCCTGGCTTTGTGTTTGGAATAAGACCATTCCATGTACTGACAAAATTCAGTCTCACCCTGAAGAACTAACAAGAGTTACACCGCTGTCTGACTAGTTTGTAAGATTATCAAGTGTGATAACCACGTTAAATAACGAGATTACTAGAACAATCATTATGAAACCTATTACCGCGATCACAAACAAATATATAAATTTACAATGGCGTGATGTTTCAACACAGCCGATATTAGGTAATGTTATTGTGATATATTTATGTGAACTTGAAGGTTGTAAAAAAGGTCAAACGATTATATCTGGGGTATAACCACGAATAATATATTTAGCGTGGTCATTTCTACAGGTAGACCAGCAATCTATAGAATTTATTCAACTTCTCCTCAGA
Source organism: Unio pictorum (assembly GCA_030141615.1). Lineage (NCBI taxonomy): Eukaryota > Metazoa > Mollusca > Bivalvia > Unionida > Unionidae > Unio > Unio pictorum. The sequence continues at coordinate 7,335,392 of JARLTB010000013.1, read as the reverse complement.
AGTTGATTTACACGTGAACAACTCCCAAGTGGTTTCCGCGGAGACACAGTTACCAGCACGGGATCTTAACTAGTACCATGACGTTGATTACACTCAAAACAGGTCTACATTACATTTTCTCGTGTGACTACGACTACTATCTCTTCTATTTACAGTAAGTTGTCGTGGATCCTTATCTGACAAACATCACATCATTATACCATTACAACTCGCACAGTGGTTATCTTGTTGTTTTAATTTCATAATAAATTCAACGTCGAGATCAAATTATCTATTTTTTTATCACACTTTATAACCAGCGAGTTTTTTTCTGACTCATCGTTGACGATTTCATTGTTGCGGCTATCATTAAACGACTCTACGATGTTTATTTATTCTTCTAACTCGTGACACTGCGAGATCAATTAAATTTGACCACTCGATGCGATCATCTACGATCCAAATAATTGTATCACAGATGGGTAATCCCTGAGATGAGTGAATTGGCATTGCGTATCCTAGCGTTCAGGTTTTTTGTCAGCGTGTAATGTATCTTCGACAACGTTGAAATAAACCAGAACAATATCATTTAACACAAGATTTCCTCGCTCAGAGGTTCCAGGAATATCAACGAAGATATTTTCTCTTCGTGTTTCATCTGGTCCATCACACAACGGCGTTGGTAAGGTCGAAATCTTTTCATTATGCGCGATAAATAATTGTCGCTGAAGTGTATCTCTGACTTTTTGTACTCATGATTATCAAATCGGTTGGTTTCCACGTTTCCCAAACATCATCAATGGAAGTCTCAGGAATAGCTTTTCGCGCTATTTCACATTGGATTTTATCTGGTTGTAGTCTTATCGATGATTTTAATTCCTTTAATTCTGGACCAAGTGATCTGTGATCAGTATTAGTTTCTTCATGCTATCACAGCAGTGTATTTTTTTGTTACCAACCAATCCAGAAATGTTTTTAGTGTATCCACCGACAATGTACATATCTCATCCCAAATTATAAAACCCGGAATATATTTTGTGCCCATTCAATCAGGAGTCCATGCGTCGCATCTCCGTCGAAAGAAACTATAATAAGTACAGGAATTTACTTCACCGGTTGTCATCTTCCTGGCACGTTTGTGTGTAGGTGTTAACACAGTCATATCAGAACTCTTTCCGAATAATTCAATAACACGAATTGTTTTAGCACATCCTTCTGTACCGTTCACGTAAACAGTTGTATGTCTGGATATTGGTTTGTAATCAGACCGCGATATTTGTCCACGATAATTATCCTCGATGGCAACATCTGTGTAATGTTTTTTGTTTTATTTTCCACGCACCCCATTTGTTAACGGTTGTAGTAAACTCCTCGACGGATTTCTTGTGTTTGATATTAAAGTTAAACGAATCCGTCGCAACTCTGACATCGATCTTAGAAAATCTGTTTATCATCGAAAACAAATTAATGGAAACATAAGCGAGCATCGAAGATCTTAAATGACTGTATTGTGGTGATTCGCCGTCAAAGTATTCAACGATAGTCCCTATTTTTACTCCATTGGACAAGTAGGTATCATACAGAGTCACAAGTATTCCATTCTTCGTCGTATCCGCGATTATAAAATCAAGTTTATCTTGATCTAAAATCAATTGTGTACAACGTCGTTTGTGATCGTACGAGTAAATTTACCGATTTTTGTTTCTGCCGAGATGTTTCGCGGAGATTTCTTCTTAGAGGTTAGTCAGTCGTGTGTCACTATCAATCTCTGGAAGTATTTTAGGTGTATTTTAGGTGCTGTTAACCAAACCGAAGTTTGTTTCCGATAGCATATAATCGCATCGCTGACAATCAACACTACACAATGAACTATATATCGTAATAAACTATCTGGGTACAATTTTTCGTTTATAAATTATCTACCAAACCAGCAGTAACAGATCGGATGAAGGTTTTCGGCGATTTGAAATGATTTCACATAAGCCAATATCAAGCACAGGTCAGTTTACGGCAACTCTGATCATTTCATTACAAGGATGGACAAATCGTTAAAATTATTTTTTTACACGATCGCATCCCAAGAAAACTTCCCGGGTAACACGCAATCATGACAACGGAATAACATCTTTGTAATCCAACTCGGTATTCCATAGTCCACCATGGCCGTACCCAGCACAACTCAATTTTACATCGGAGAGAAACTCAAATCGGGTTGTTGCCCATAAGTTGTCCTTTTGAACGAAGTGACCTAAAACAGATAGAAAATTAAAACAATTGTGTGTTAAGTCTGTATGCTTGTCGCTGAATATATCATCGCAAGTTCTGTTATCGGCACATGAGGAGATTCTGTTTGGTATAATTCCCCGTTAGATCTTACTAATTGGTCATAATCACCATTTTCAGAACTTTTAAATAACTATACTGATACACAATCGCTTTTACTTAACTGGTGAATGTAATCAAACATACCACCGGAGGAGGACTTCTCCGGGTAATATTTATCACACGATCTCGAGGAAAAATCTTCGCGGAACTGATCCATGCGTGTAAATTATGGTCGATCATTTCCTTTGGAGTTCCACTTTCTGTAATGGTTTGATTCGTATATCACTTCTTCGCTGATCGTTGGTACCGTTATTGGAAGAAAAAATTCTTTCTAACTTGGCAACATCATTTATTGACGCTCCAGTATCCTTCACCGATTCCTCCCATTTATTTATCTTAGAAAGTCGCAGATCAATCAAACAATTTCCGCCTTTCACATTCTTGAAATGTTCGATCACTCGTTCATCTACACAATTCAGCAGTGATGAAACTCTCATCCGGGAGAGTTTATCGATATCTGGGGTTTTTATCGGACGAAGTGCGTAGATGACTATATTTGACGGTTACGCTTGATTGTAATATAATCGATCAATCCCAGTTAACTTTTCAGATTTTGTTATGCCGTCGATGATCACATACTATTTGTTATTGCCATCACGCGTTCACGTTTATAATAAACTGTCCATCTACGTTTTTTTAGGAAGTTTACTTTGTCGTCGTTTTGAAAATTTAATATATATTTACCTGGATCAAATACTTTTGCGATTGGAGATCCAACAGGGATAGCATTTCCGCGCCTCGGTTATCGGTCACAGTCGCATCATCGTATATAGTTAAATATGTCGACCAAACATACACAGCTCCGTCGTTGCAAAATTCATACTTTGCTTGTTTGATACTCTCTCTGAGGTCGGATTCGTCGGTCTAAGTCAAAAACCATCAGTGAACGGGGTGGTGTTATATCGGTAATCTTGGAAAATTCGTCCATATATATCAAACAAATGTATGTTTAACTAAATACATCAAAATTAAAATAGCAATGGCATACAATCATTGTACATGGAAAATGATATCGCCGACAAAAAATTGTTCAAGAAAATCTATTGGAGAATATTGCGCAAAACCTAATCAATAGATTAAACGAGGAGCTCAAATTCCTTCGAACTGCGTCGGATGCGAAAATGGCATGCTAGAAAAAAACACGGTTATGTGGTGATTGTGGAGGTAAAAGATTCTGAGAATTAGTTAAATATTACGAGAAGAGAGGGTGTAAGTTTGCATTTGATGAAAGCGATTATATTACAGGAGGTGATCGAAATAAGCAATTAAATAGTTATTCTACCTAATAAATATATGAACCAGAATGAGTTTGTATCTCATCCTGTTATCAACAAATACGAAACATCTCGTTATGTAATCATTAGACCCTGCAAACGATTAGTAAAAATATTCGATTATTTTAACGGGTTGATTGACAATGGTTTTGTTATCGATCATAGTAACCGAAATCTTTCCGTGATCTCCGTCAACGAGATTTTTTAGTTTAGTTTGTAACTCGCATGTATATATATATATATATATATATATATATATATATATATATATATATACGCATACGCACACAGACATACATGTACATATACACACACACATATATATATATATATATATATATATATATATATATATATATATATATATATATATATATATATATATATATATATATATATATATATATATATATATATATTACCTACAAATACTCTTGCTGAGTAAAATATTTCGTTTTCAATTCCGGTTTAGATAAACCCTCAACAATATTTTTAATATCACTGATTTCAGCACGCGTTTTTTTAGCAGATTCTACAGCTTCAGTAATTTTCTGGGGTAGTGTAGCAATAGCTGTTGTAGCATTAGCGGTTTGTTTTAACATTGGAAAAATACTTTTTTTCTCCCCTCTTCACTCATATCATCTCCCAATATAATTCTTTCAGTAGTTGTTTGTAACAGATTTAAATAATTGGTTTGTACCTGTTTCTACTTGAGATTCCTGTCGTTGTTGATGTTTTTGTTTGACTCCATCCCGTATAGGTATAATTTTTTTAATCGCTGCTAATCTTTCTCGAGCTAGTCTAACGGGATATTATTGTCCGATGTTTGTCTTTATCAATAACACAATATTTTAATTTGTAGCAGCCAGTAGTGCGTGACGACACGGAGACAGCTGATGCGTATCGTGATTTTGTAAATATTTGTTTTATAAATGGAGGCTTGTCAAGGTTGTGAGCAAAAACCCTCTCTACGATGCGCGCGGATACATCACGGTTTACTAGTGACGCACATCAATGTGTAATCAAGATTTTTACAATACCACTGCCATTCACCTCTGACTGGGTGTGTTCGAGTCTAAGATTCGGGAAATGTAGTTATGTGAGAAAGCTTGGATGGGTGATTCTTTCCGGGGGTTGTCCGGGTTCTTCCTCCACCATTAATACTGGCTGCCATGCATAGCCTATAGTGTGCTGAAAAATGGCGTTAAACCATCAAGAAAAAAAACAACAAAAAAAAAAACAACATGAATACGACTTGCCTCAAAGTCTATTTTTATCATCCTCCTACTAGTAGAAAAAAAAGCTGACTTAATCTCTCTTTTTGGAGCACTTTCCGAATCTCCTGAAATATGGAAATTCGACAGGTGACAATCTGAATATAATACAAGAAATGCATACTACTTTCATCCATCCAACATTAAGCACAGTCCAACAGAAGGATGGAATAATGATACTCAAGGAATAAGGGACGAGTAATGCTACACAAGGAATGAATAATGCTAGACAACAACAAACTGCGTATATTTTCAACTATGTTTGAAATTGTAATAATGGTACTTAGTCCAGTGAATGGGAGACAATGTATTAAGAAATAAATTAATACCATAATCATTGGTGCTGCTGTTGTTGTTATGATTATTAAAAAAGTTTGTTTATTGTGTTGTTGAAATTGATGTTATATTGAATTTGTCTCATAATATTGTTTTAATAAAAGATTTAGAATAAATATATTAATCTTTGAAGACCACTTTGGTGACATGATATTTAGAGCGTCCACCTTTGATGCGGGAATTAAGGGGTTCAATCAGCGGCCGAGTCATACCAAAGACTAACAAAATTGGTACTAACAGCTTCCTGGCTTGGCGCTCAGCATTAAGAGGTTAGTGTTATGACTGGTCGGCCTGGTGTTAGGATAATGTGACTGGGTGGGACATCATGATTCATGTCTGCGGCATGATGTATCAGTGCTAGACATCACTGTAAACTGTCACACTGCATACATTATAGCGATTTGACTGAAAAATATTGTTCACGCTACGTAAAAATCCAATTATCACACACACACACACACACACACACACACACGCGCGCGCGCGCGCACACACACACACACACACGCACACACACACACACACACACACACACACACACACAAGCTAGCTTTCAAAACGACTGATTATTTTGGAATTCCAAGTTTTTGCGCGCAATTTCTTGACAAATGGTTTCTAAGTTGAAGCTATGCAAATTCTCGAGAAGGAGCGTAACAATTTGGAATTTTAACTTGTTGCTCATGAATTCTCGAGAAATGTCATATCCCAAATTGAAGCCAAAAAGGCTGGAGTGGAAATCTGAAGTCGTACATGATGGAACACACTGAAAAAATACATTTTCAGTGTAAAGTATGTAATAAAAAGTTTCTTGGGATTGAAATTTTGAATGAACACATTAAGACGCATACTGAAGAACAGCCATTCAAGTGTGAAGTATGTAATAAAAGGTTTAATCATAGTGGACATTTAAAACAGCACACGAGGACACATACAGGAGAAAAACCATTCAAGTGCGAAGTATGCAATACAAGGTTTAATACGAGGGAAAAGCTAACGGTGCACATGAGGACTCATTCTGGAGAAAAGCCATTTAAATGTGAAACATGTGATAAAAGATTTAGTAACGGTGGAAAACTAACGATCCATTTGAGGATGCATACTGGTGAAAAAACATATAAGTGTGAAGTATGTGAGAAAGCGTTTAGTGAAAGTGGAGTTCTGAAAAAGCACATGAGGACACATACTGCAAAAAAATCATTTAAGTGTGAAATATGTGATAAAAGTTTTAGTAGAAGTGGAAATCTAACAGTACATATGAGGATACATACTGGAGAAAAGCCATTTACTTGTGAAGTGTGTAATAAAATGTTTCGACAGAGTGGAGATCTTAAAATGCACACGAGGATACATACTGGAGAAAAACCATTTAAGTGTGAAGTGTGTAATACAAGGTTTTATAAAAGTGGAAGTCTTAATATGCACATGAGGACACATACTGGAGAAAAACCATTTAGGTGTGGAATATGTGATAAAAGGTTTTATAAAAGTGTAAATCTAACAGTACACATGAGGATACATACTGGAGAGAAGCCATTTAAGTGTGAAGTGTGTAATAAACTGTTTAGATGGACTGGAGATCTTAATATGCACATGAAGATACATACTGGAGAAAAACCATTTAAGTGTGAAGTATGTGATAAAACATTTCGTAAAAGAGGAAGTCTTAATATGCACTTGAGGACACATTCAGGAGAAAAGCTTTTTGTGTGTGAACTTTGTTGGAAACAGTTTATTGGAAGAAGTGAACTGAAAAAGCACATGAGGACACATACCAGAGAATAATCTTTTTAGTGTGAAGTATGTTATAAAATTTAGTCCTTAAAATGCACACGAGGATACATACTGGAGAATAACTATTTAAATGTGAAGTGTGTAATAAAACATTTCGTAAAAGAGGAAGTCTTAATATGCACTTGAGGACGCATTCAGGAGAAAAGCTGTTTATGTGTGAAGTTTGTTGCAAACGGTTTATTGGTAAAGGTGAACTGAAAAAGCACATGAGGACACATCCTGGAGAACAGCCTTTTAAGTGTGAAGTACATGTATGTCATAAAAGGTTTAGTCACAGTGGAAATCTGAACCAGCATGTGAGGATTCATACCGTAGAAAAACTATCAAAGTGTGTATTATGTAATGAAACATTTAATTTGAATGGACATCTAGTGAGGGCTGATGCACATGAAGATTTTCATTCCGGTGAAAAGACCCAGTTCTTGTTTTAATGAGTGGAAAATACTAGAATGTTCCAGATGAATTCTATTAGTTTTGAAAGTCATTTTGTATCCCAGTAATATAAAATGTATTTGAATGTCAATTATCACATTGTAACTGCAATGAATAATTTATATAAACCTGAAAATCCTGAAGATAGATTCCGAAGGACAGATGTGAATCAGAAATGAATTCCTTCTATACAAAGGTAATATTTCTACGCAGACTGTCAGCTGACCTGTGACACAACATAAACAGAATGCCCTTGGTTTGTACTCAAGAAACTTTTTAAGTTCAGTTTGAAACTGAATTGAAAATACCAGAATTTTTCCCTCATGTGAATGTTCACTCTATGTATATTTCAGATAAAATGGTCTCCTCAAATTTGAGTGAACTCAGTTGGTGAATTAATGTTTAACGTAGTAAGTGAGTACTAAAAACTGTAATGACCATAATTATCTTTAAGTCTAAATATTTTCTTAGAGATTTTAATTAATTTTCATTCTTGAGGCAAAGAAAAATAACATAAAACTGTATTGAGTTGGAAATGGAAAAGTTGCAACTAGAAAATAACAGAATTGAAAAAGAAATTATAAAATTGGAAAACTAAAACCAAGTGGAGATATAAGATGGCAGTGATAATGATATATACAGGTAAGCACCGGAATATATTGAGCAAATGGTGGCCCTGGGTATTCAAGGATCATATCATATGTTTCAATTAATAAAAGTTATTGTTTAAAATACTGCTCAATGCTTCACCATCATTCTTCCCAACATATGAGTATACAGACTGCAGTTTCATTAAAAGTTCCAATAGGAATAATATCACCGATTTTAATACCAGTATTGTGCAAAGCAGCACATGCTACAATAGTGACTACATCAGTATTAAGGGAAACTCTTACAACATCATGTTGGGGCCCTGTGTGGACAAGTTGTATAAAGCGCTCAACATTATGGAACACTGCCATCTCCCCAGTCTGCGATGGTTAAAAACAGCACATGTTACAATTATGATTGCATTAGTATTAGGGGAAACTCTTAAACCACCATGTAAAAAGTAGAATCTGCATTTCTTTATTATGAAAGTCTGTTCTATTTTTACTCTTGTCCTAGCATTATTAAATGTTCAACCGCTCCGGTGGCCTAGTGGTTAGAGCGTCCGCCGCGGAAGCGGGAGGTCGTGGGTTCGATCCCCGGCCGAGTCATACCAAAGACTTACAAAAATGGTACTAACAGCTGCCTCGCTTGATGTTCAGCATTAAGAGGTTAGTGTTAGGACTGGTTGGCCTGGTGTCAGGATAATGTGACTGGGTGGGACATCATGCTACATGTCTGCGGCATGATACCCCAGTGGTAGACATCACTATGAACTGCCTCACTGCAGACATCATAGCGATATGACTGAAAAATTGTTAAAGCTACGTTAAAAATCCTAATCAAACAAACAAACAAAATTAAATGTTCTTTCTGCATCATTGTTTGGGACTAAATATGGTATCATGAGGAAAGATCTACTGTGGGTACATACATAATCCCTTAAAAGCGGCTCATTACATTTACCCTAAAGTGAAAATAATATGCATTCAATGGAAGGACCACTTGTTATTTTTTTTGTGTTTGTTTGATTAGGATTTTTAACGTAGTTTTAAAAATAAAATCAGTTTTGTCGCTACGATGTCTGCTGTGAGGCAGTTTATAGTGATGTTTAGCACTGGGGCATCATTTCGCAGACATGTAGGATGATGTTCCACTGTCACATTATCCTGACACCAGGCCAACCAGTCCTAACACTAACCTGTTAATGCTGAGCACCTATTTGTTGTTAGTACTTTTTTTTGTAAGTCTTTGGTACGACTGGTCCAGGGATCAAACCCACAACCTTCAGCTTCTGCGGTGGATGCTTTAACAACTAGACCACTGGAGCAGTCCTTGTTAAGTTTTATGTACCTGACTTACTTTCATATTTAATGGATTTTATCAGATGATTATAAAGCTTCCACATAGAGACCATGATTTGGAACATTTATTTTTAAATAAATACACAGTATCAACCTTAATCTTTGGACCTTTAATATGTATAGACTAAATTGATCACCAAATATATTTTAAAACATCATCCCTATCGTAGTTAGGAATTTTAAACTGTAATCATACAAATGAAGTATTTTATCAAATATTTATTTTCATCAGTCCATGCAATAATGTGTCTGCATGTTGGTCAATATAATTACACTCAATCTTGTAATAACTGTAATTTAATTCATAGGTCTTGCTTGGATTTTGTATATTTATCACATGTTTAATGACCATACCATTGATTCCAAATAATCTTTACTTTAATATGATATATCTTTCTAAGATAATATTTCATTGGAATGTGTGATAAATTATGGTGTTATAAAATATAAGTGATTTGTGGCTCGTTTAAACATAATGTTCACACTTCTCAACATTAAATATTAACTTTTAGTGGTTCATGTCTATACCAAAGGTCAACAAAGTAAGATATATTTCAGTACATACATGAAGACATAAAGGACTTGTAGGGTTGCATCAATGCTAGGCACAATAAATATGTATATGAATGTTTTAATATCACGTTCGTGATATTTTAGAGTATTAATATATTAATAATTTGGGTGATTGTGATTGGCACTTACTTCGTACGGGTTTGTATTCCGTTGTCAATGTTGGTCCAAATTGGTCTTTTTGATCGTTGTGGTTTGTTCCCTTTTAAATCATCTAACACTATTTTGCGTAGTATATTCATTTTCTGAGATAAAGAGTTTAATTCTGACTTGAATATCTTCACATCAAGTGTCCAAATACTGAGAAATTCCACTACCAAACTATTTGTATAAGTGCGATTCACAATTCACCCGCCATCATACTTTTGAGCGTTTTTAACGTGTTGTTAAGTATCATTCGAACCACTCGTGTGTTTCCCTCACGCACTTACGACCTATATACTTCCCATCAGTCTCCGCGTAAGACCAATGGGTCTCAAGGGTATAAATACCAGTCGTGTACAGTGTTTTGCAGACACAACCTAATATACACTTAACTTCCAAAAACATAATTAATTTTCTCATCAGTTCGAACTTAATAGACAAAATATAACAATATCTTAGGATATTATATACTAAATCAACTTTTTAAAATTGAGGATAAAGTAAAACATAAGGTAGATTTACTTAATGGGTCGGACTGCGACTCTGAAGGGATGGTGAGAGGGGGGGGGGCTTTTGATATTTGGTCTACAAGACCTTACGCACCTTGCGAATCAATGCTGACCCATGCTCGGCAGCCCTACAGAGACTCGCGCCAAATTGATCTGTATAAGTAACTCTATAATTCATAACATAATATGTATAAAATAAATACAATAACAATAATTAGGTAATTAATAATTCTATTTAACCATCACAATAGAAAATAGCAACACAAAAAATTCACACTAAACCAACAAAACACTCTGTAAACTGACATTGTAAATAAACAACTAAAACAGTATAACTTAACTAAAATTGACCTTAAACAAAAGTAGAAATTGCGGTAAAGACTGGCCTGTGGATCTGTGAGAGGGGAGTGAATGAGGGTGGGTGTCGATATGAGGTTCTTTTTGGACCTTACGCACCTTGCGATTCTACACTCACTCATAGACACTGCCCTAGCAGGGACTATCGCTTATCTAGTCTGACTCGTAATTATCTACATAAAGCACTTTATGGTACCGACCAGGGGCGCTATTGGGTAAAGAGTAAGGAGGGGTGTCAATAATAGGTCAGAGCACCTTGCGCAAATGCGAATTTATACCAACCCACACTCTAGACCTCACTGCACCACCCGCCAAGAGGGTACTACATAAACAATTAATTTTATTTCCTATTCAATAGATAGACATTAATACATAGTACTATTACATTCTACTCTAAGAACATCCTCTCTTTCCTACCCTTTTAACTCCATTTCTACTACCATCCTGAAATGATAGTTAATGGCACCGAGTAATTTCAAAACAACTCTTGAAAGGGACATAACTCGACAAGGGAAGAATTGGAGGACAGGCAGAATACAGCCCAGGACTAGAACCAATACGCACATGGTGATTTTGGGATAGGAAGATGAACAAACATGACGATTTTGGGATCCTCAACAACAAACAGCCCTTTTTAGGGCTCCTTGCCATTAATTATTATTCCTTATTGTACTTATTATATGTTATATCATTTATTAGTAATATTATTTGTTATTTATTTTATTCTTTTATCAATAATAAATATTATCCAAATATCAATCTATTATTACCTGTTTATTTTTAGTATTATTTTTTTTTATTTTATTTTATTTTATTTCATTTTATTTTATTATTTTTATTGTAATTTATTTTATTTTATATTATTTTTAAAAAAAAATGTTTTTTCTCTTATTTCCACTCTCTGCCTCTATTCTAAATTCACCACTGTTGTGGAATATTATCTGGGATCTTCAACTGCGCTAGGCTCGTCTGCAAACAGGTTCTAGGACTCATACTAGAAACACCTGGACTGTCAACACTCACATGAAAGCTCTGTTTATGTGTGTGCCACCCAGTTGAATGATGAGTGGCCTTTATGGACATCCCAGATTAGATTGGATACTTAATAAATCTACTTTACTCCCCCTTACTAAATCACGGTTGTGATACAACAAAACTTGGGATCCCCGATTGGGCTAGGCTCCTCCGCAAACAGGATCCAGGACCATTACTGGAAACACCTGCACTGGTACCGCACACATGAAAGCACTGTTCATGATGTGTGTTACAAGGTGGAATGACGAGTATGCCTTTGCGGAGATCCCATGGGTAGCACAAATCATTGTATGTCCGTCTGCACTGTCCTGTCTGTTTCTATGTTACATGTTTTTAGAGATTGAATTCTCGCAATGATGCTTGGTCTGAGAATTCCATTCGGCTAACCATCAAACCAAATATGAACCTTTCGGTCCACACCAAATCAAAATTCATAACTTACAACAACCTAACCTGAACAAACCATCAGTTACTCTGACACCCTAGCTTAGGTTTTTTGTTTTTTCTAGGGGGATTTGCTCTCTTAAGAAGGGCTTATTCCCGGCCTGGTAGGGACTTTTACTGTACACTCTGTATATAACTAGGGCATAGTGATAGGTGTTAGGAAATTCCGTGACTAAAAATCTCGATACAATTGCACAGGTGGCTCACACATTATTGGCTTAGGGCATCCACTAGCACAACTGGACTGAATTTGACATAAAATTACAGCGAGACCGACTAGTTTCAGGTGTGGGCGGCGTCCGTGGCTGGTGCTGTCTTTCTCTCTGCTTGCTCGGCGTGTGTTGCTGCGGGTTGTGTTCTCCGTGAGTGCCTTGGGAGCGCCAGTGTGTGTCGGGAAGCCTGACCGGGACCTTTTCCGCCTTTGCCTCTTCCTGCACATACAACTTCCTGATTGGTTGCTAGGGGGAGGTGTGGATGGGCACTTACCTACCTGCCCCAGGGCTTACATTTATACCGATAGTTACTTCTTAGTAATTCGGTATAACGCCCACATTAATAATTGCAATAGTATGCACATAAACGCCCGAGGGGGGGGGGGGAGAGTAACGACCTCTCCCTATGGGAAAATAAATGTCCAGCGATATGCTGGATATAAAAGTAGCCCATATGACCCTTAGTGGCCGGTGGTTACTATAAAACTCCAAAGTAGTAGTAGTAGTGTTTTGCAGACGCATTCTGACCGGCAGAGACTGTATACATGAAGAGAACGGAGAGCTTATACAACCAATGTACGTTTACTATATAGATCGCATTGTAACAATATAAATCGTTAGGGATGATATAATCTTCCAAATGAAATGAAATAAAACTACAATAAATTATTCAGTATTAAAGACTGATGCTCCCCTAGGAATTATATGTTGAGATTCAATCATATAAATATATGAAAATATCGGTACCGTTGCTACGGTAAATAACTAAACTGTATAGAAGGGAGCACTAATTATAATATTCCTACAAGGAGTATTCATTATTTTTATATTACATTAATGTGTTATATAGTTGGCTATAAAGAAGGAAAAACAGATCTAAATATAAATTCCGAAATACTAGTGCATTCTGGACCATAGCAATACTAAATTCACTGGGAAACACATTCGAGTGGCATCGTCTTTAATATGTGTTATTTATTATCCCATTTGTTTGGGGTTGTATTATACCACTGAGAAATACATTAAGTTTAACTGTTTTCAGTGACAGTTTGTTTATGTACTTTCTTAACATTACAATGAGCCATATATTTATGTGATGAAGGAATTTCAAATATCAACTCATTTTAGAACTATTTCAGTGTTTTGACTGAAACATTACTATCTTATTGTTGATCCGTTTGTGCATATTGCACAGTTAATATTTATCCTTACTAGCGTTTATTAAATCATTTAAACTTAAATAGCTTTCTGTCTCGTGATTAAAAGCCCATGTTGACATCTGGTCAAAACTGACATTGTGATTAAATAAAGCTCGGGACGTTACAGAATGTATTATTATTATAACTACATGATATATTCAGTTTGTTTAAATTAAGCTCACTGGGTTAATGACACTATGGCATTATTAACTGGCGTAGTTTTATTTATATTTCGTAATGATAATGGCTATATTACAGTAGCAGCAAAGAGAGTGGAAAGACCGAAACTATTTTAGACAAACCGAAACTATTTCAAGCAACGCAAAACTATTGCAGACAAACCGAAACTATTTTATGCAGACAAAAAAATAGAGAAATAGTTTCGGTTTCTGACGCTACAGAGACAGTCTCCAGACAGACCTGGCGCTGATTGCGTTGTGGAGACAAATTGTTTTAACCGAATATTTGATCAAGTCCTATATGATATCTTGCTCTCAGGTTGTGCAAATTTATCGTTACAAATCGATGTGGAATTGACTGAGTGTGACTAAAGAAATTTCTAAAGAGGTTATAATCCATATCACTGCCGCACCAAGTTTGACAAATATTTCGTACCATATGTGTGTCAACTCCATTGAACACAGCAAGAATATTGCAGTTATCTCTGATCACTTTTGGTATTTGTGTGTATCGTTGAGCGACATATATCGCATCGGTATTTTTATGCCTACCACTGGAAAATATCCTAACGGGATTCTTTTGATTGTCTAACATGACATGATCATATACACCAAAATTGCTAATATTTCCATCAATATTATCAATACTCGATACTTCCACGATATCGGGTATAAATTCAGTAATATCCTCATCAATTTCCGATTTTGCTTTCTCGTTAAAATCTTTTAACACCTCATAACATCGCTGATCGTCTACACTAAGGGCTACTAAATACAACTTATCCCCTTTCAGCCATCTCGTTACTAAATTAAGTAACAACTGTGTCCTGCCGCTTCCAGATGGTCAGATTATAATTATACAAATTGAATTTGGCAGCACTGCATGATGTTTAACAGGCTCTCGTGTTTCTATTGCCGAAAAATCAATTATATTCATGTTATTATAAATAAATGATGGATCTATATTGTGTGAAATGTAAGAAGCATTCTAGCACAAATGACTTAATGACAATTATATAATAAAAATAACAGATCAGCACTTGCTGGTTAGTGTGTACAATGTGGTACCAAAAAATTTAGATTTGTTTCCCTTGATAAAATCAAGGATTTTAAGAAAAAAACGAGGTGATATTGCAGCCAAGTTAGTAAAATTACCAGGAACATCATGGGCAAAATATCCGGGAGAGAAACACCTTCCAGGGTATATTTTTTGTGGACTCGGGACCAGACTCGATATATCCTACTTGATGATCAAAACCAACCCAAACCCGGTGAATATCAAATAAATGATATTGATAAGGCATGTCATGCTCATGATGTTGGTTATAAAAGCAGTAATCTGCAACACAGACATATTGTAGATGTGAAATTGATTAATTCGTTTAATTCTAACACTGATAAATCCTGCAAAGAAAAGTTCGCTTCATGGTTGATAAAATCGGCAATGAAAAGTAAATTGATGTTGGGTGCTGGTAATTAATAACATCATGGAATATATTTATTATTCCCCAAGAGGATGCTAGAGGGATAAATCATCAATCAATAAACTTGCTAGCACCGCAAAGGTGAAAAATACCACTGCAGCGGATTGGTTATCCAAACAGGCGATATGGCAAATTTATCTACCACCACCTAAACAAATTAACTTCTCGCATTTTGATGTCAGCGTCCTTAATGAAGTTCATCAAGCTGATACATGTATATTATTTCTGCCGCATGATGGTGTTTACAAGTACATGCTAACCGTAGTTGATGTTGTGAGTAGATACAAACAAGCAGAACCTCTAAAGACAAAACATCAACTGAGGTGACTTCCGCATTTGAAAGGATTTTTTTTCGGCAGGGTCCTCTGAATGGCCAAATCTATTACAAGTTGATCCTGGCAAGGAATTTCAGGGTGCAGTGTTATCATCAATGACGCATCATAATGTCACCATCAGATTAGGACATACTGCATTACATTGCGATCAGGTAATTGTTGAACGATTTAATCGGACACTTGCTGAGTGGTTATTTGGATATCAATATGCGAAGGAATTTATTCAGGATAAACGATCTCGTGAATGGGTCAAGAGATTACCAGGTGTAATTACCGCGCTAAATAATGAGATTACTCGAACAATTAATATAAAACCTAACACCGCGATTAAAGAAAAGTATATACCCATAAAACCACAAAATGATTGCCAATACTCGGCAATGTCACTGTTAGATATTTATATGAACCAGGAGAGCTTGAAGGTGGCAAAAAAAAGCTACTGATCCTATTTGGAATGGCACTGCACATAAAATATCTAGCATAACACGATCCACGGGTAGACTGCCAGTCTATAGGTTAGATTCAACTGCTCCTCAGTGAGGATTTACACTGGAACAACTACAAGTGATACCCGAGGATACTCAATTACCACCGCATGGTCTTAATTAGCACCTCTGCGTCTGTTGCACTCAAGACAAGTCAGCATCACATTCATTATCTCTGGTATGATCAACCTTACTATCTTTTCTGTCTACGGTAAATTGGCGGGGGTTTTTAACCGACCAACACCAACACATTATACAATTACAACTCGGGCAGTGACTATTCTGTTGTTGTTTTAGTGTAATTATACATTCGGCATCAATATCAAATTTTCTATTATTTTTTTTTTATCCTGCTGTTTATGACCAGTGAGTTTTTTTCTGATTATGTCATCGCTGACAAGATCATTGTTGCTGGTGTCATAATCTAAAACAACTCTTCGAAGTTGATTTATTCTTCGTACTATGGACACTGCAAGATAAACTAAATTCGACCACTCAATGCGATTATCTATGATCCAAACAATTGTATCGGATATAGTCAACCCCTGCGAAGAATGTATCGTCTCTGCGTATCCTAGCTTCCATGAGGATTTATCAGCACTCAATGTATCTCCGACGACATTGATATCAACCAACACAATATCATTTAAGACTAGAATCTGCTTTTCACTTTGTACTGAAATATCAACTTCGATATTTTGTCTTCGTGTATCCTTGGGTCTATAACACAACGGCACTGGAAGTTTTGAAAAATTTTCTTTATTCGTGTTTAATAACTTCATCTGAAGTATGTCTCTATTTTTCTACTTGCCACTATCAAATTGTTTTGTATCCACGCTTCCCAGAAATCATTTAATGGGGTTTCAGAAATTATTTCATGCGCTATTTCACATTGGATTCTAACCGGTTGTAATATGATTAATTTCTTGAACTCGTGTAATTCATTATCAAGTGATCTATGATCAGTACTAATTTCTTCATAATAATCTACAAAATTCTTTAGCCAATTATGCGGGAATAAACCGACAAATGGTGGTTGTTGACCACGATCGCCACACATTATCACATTTGTATTCGCTAGCAATAACCAATGGATAAACTTTTGTAATACATTTAACGACACTGTGCATATCTCATCCGAAATGAGGATTTCATGAATATATTTCTTGCCCATTGCATCAGGAGTCCATTCATCACCTTTCCATCGAAAGAAACTGTGATAAGTACAAGCATTAATTCCTCGCTGCTTCATCTCTCTTGCAAGTCTGTATGTTGTCATGTCATATTGATTTCCCTCGAAATAATTCAATTGCACGAGTCGTCTTCCCTGACCCACCACAGCCATTTAGATAACTGGTTTTATATCTACATATTGGATCGGATATAGAAGGTGCATTAGATAGTTCTGATAGCTGATTATTTTTCACATAATTGTTTTCAATTTTAACATCTGCTGATTTGGAATAATCACTCAGTATTTCCTTTTTAATTCTCTACGATCCCCAACTCTCGTCTGAATTAGTGAATTCGACCACTGCTTCTTTATGTTTTATATCTATATAAAATGAATCAGTGGCGACTCTAACCGCGGTGTCAGGAAATCTATTTATCATCGAAAGTAAATTAATAGAAGCATAAGCCAGCATAGACGGCCTTAAGTACGTATATTGAGGATTTTCTCCATCTGTGTAAGTAACAATTGCACCTAATTTGGTTCCATCGGACAAGAAAGCATCTTTAATATCGACATATATACCCCTAGATGTTGCATCTACGATTATAAAATCGTATTCAACATCATCTATAATCAGCCGCAAAGAACATCGTTTGTGGTCGTATTTTCCACCTGTGTGAATTTACCAATTATTCTTCTACCGAGATCTTTTGCGTGTTTATTTCTAACTTCAAAGATTTCTTTGGACCATTTCACGATATATTCTTCATCTGGATTAGGAAATTGTTTTTTGTTTTCGGTGATTATACTATCTAGACTATCGGGTTGTGGTAACCAGACTTCAGTCTCCGCTCGATATGATATAATTGCTTCACTGACAATAAGCGATATCAGCATTTTAGAAATCAATCATATACCGTAATAACACAATTGGCATCCAGTGTGTTTCAGAGATGTGTCTACCAAGCCAAACATAAAAACACGGATGAAGTCCTTTAGCCAATTCAAATGATACCAAACGAGCGAATCTGGTTGAATCGAAATCGGGCAGTGGTCCATTAATCGCATCACGGGTGATCTCGTGTGTGGTATGACCAAATCTATTGAAGTACTCAGAACAGTCTCCATACCAATAAAACTCCCCAGATAACACGCAGTAATATCAACCGAAATGATGTTGTTAGGGTCGTATTTTGTATTCCGTAATCCTCCATGGCCATATACAACGCAACTTGATTCGATATCTGAGAGAAATTCTGCGCGTTTTGGTTTCCATAGATTTCTCTTTGTCGTGAAATGAGCAGCAACCGATTGCATTGTAAAACAGTTTGTCAGTAATTGTTCGTCGTAATACGTTGAAAAACACTAGCTAGTTTTTTCATCTCGTCATTGAGGGCTTCAGTACGACATATTTCGCCTTTGGATCTTACATATTGATTGAATTTACCCTCTTCGTTTTCAAAACTGTGAAGTAACCACACTGGCACAGGATCGTTTTTACTGAATTTAACTCGTAAATAAAATCAAATAATTTCTCCTCAGAGAATTCCACGGGTAGACATTTTATGGTTCTATCCCGTGGAAATATTGTTACCGCCGATGTCCACGCGTGTGCATTATGGTCAATAATTTTGATTTGAGATCCTCTCGAATTCCTGGTTTGGAATCCTGACTCACAGTTACGGTTGTTTTATTTTTCAGGATGGGTTCAAATTTGTCGCGTATAATCTAATTTCCCGTTTCTGTGCGGATAATGAATTTCACTCTAAAAAAATACTTTTTCTGATCAAGATGCGAGATTATCATTGCTGCTCTTTCGTCGTTCATGGTAGCATCAACACCACCATCAATTCCAAATGTTGACCAACAGTGAGATGCTCCATCGCGCTTGAATTCATTAAATGCATCACGGATTCCACCTATCATGCTTCTATCACTTATTAGACCCTTTGTTACATCAGTGGAAACTCTATCGAGATTGAATTGAACATTTTTCCAAGGCGTAATTTTCGTTAATCTCTCGAATTCCTCCATATTATAATTAAAACAAGTATTTAAATAAAGAATTTATTATATAATGAATCATTGCAAGTGGCTTATGATAGGATCAGTAACCGCTTGTAACAAATCATGCAGAAATGTATTCTGTGAATATCATATACAAAGCGTATATCGTGGGAGTTTTGGGCCGTTACCTTCCATACGATGTGGAGTAGGTGTGCGTGGTAAGTCGCAGTTATGTCGCATTTACGGTGGTAAGCGATACAGAGAGCTAAAGCGCTATTATGCTAATAGAGTTAAAAACTCCATCAAGAACTCCATTAAAGATTCCGACTCTGACACTATCCCTGACTCTGTCAGGGACAAACTTATAAGAACACCTCAAGACTACATTGATAGATTCTGAAGTAATAACTAAAGCAAATAATGAATTAGACCAATAATATATAGTATATAAATGAACCAAGAATTTCAACCACATCCCGTGATCATCGATTATGAAGCATCTCGTGATGGTATTGTCAGACACCGCAGGCTGAAGAAACCATTAGGATTTGATAATGGTCTTGGATATCTTATATTTGGTGCTGGAAAGAAAAGATATCTCAACGGATAATATATGAATGTTACATTGGAATGATCAAAGATGGTTTTGTAGTTGATCATATTGATTCTAATCCTAAGAACAATTCTTTAACGAATCTACGAGATATAACACAAAGTGAAAACACCAAACGAGGAGGGACTGGAAAAATGCGAAACCTATAAAATCAAAAAATATTCATACAGGCGAAGAAAGAGTATCTAAATAAATGATTGAAGCCGTTAGGTATTTTCTTATTTGCCGACCTTCGATACGAAAAGTAGCAGAACTAATATATAAATCTGCTGTTTCTAAAAAAAATAAAAGCCTACTTCAATTCGTATATACCTGAATTATTATATGTAGCATTAAAGGGAATAACTCGTGTGGCTTTGTGTGTGTAGTTTTCAAATAGAGTTACAGATCTTAAGGGGATAACTCGTGTTGGTTTGGTTATGATTTTTTCTAAACAACTGTCTCCTGATCTCAATGGGATTTTTCGATGACTGAATGTATTTTTGTGTGGTTTATACATCATCGTTAAACCCTTCAAGTGATACACTTATATTTAAAATTATAGACTTGTAGATTACGAACACTAGTGTATTTTATACACGTTTGGGATCTCGTCCTGGGGCCCTGCGTTAGAATCTCGTGGCAGGCATTATTGTCGACGGTACCTATCGGAAGGTTTTTCTATATAATTGGGGCTTTAAGCCATTCGAAATTCAACTGTGAAACCACCATCTGTCACACACGGTCACACGGTGTGATTGTGTTTTTGCATTCAACCCGGGGTAATTTTGTTAGGGGAATGGGGGCTTCAATTGAAAGTAGAACAGCCCCTTATGTGTATGTGCCGTCCTATTTCATATATCCTCATTGTAACTACCATATATCATATATCATTGAAAATTTGTAAATATTTAAATACTTGTAAATATGTATATATTTATTTGTAAATGTGACGTCCATTCACCATGCATACCTTCTTGGGGTTCTAACCCGTTATTTGACGAGTTAGATCCCCTCTCGGAGACTATGCTTCGTGGTACCGCTGGGCCTCTCAGATGTGAATAACACCTGAGAGGTTCCAAATGAGGATGTGTTGTCTTATATATGTAACCTCTGGTCCTCTCAGATGTGAATAACACCTGAGCGGTTCCAAATGGGGGTTTGCATGTATATCTCTAGGCGCAATAAGATGTGAAAAACACCTTAGAGCGAATGGAGTGCATCATATCATATCATATCATATATAATCATATATCATGTCATAACTTGCAAATATATCTCTAGGCGCAATAAGATATGAATAACACCTTAGAGGGAATGGCGTTCATCATATCATACGAAAACGGGTCAAAAATGACCCCCTAATTTTTTATTAGATATATAATATATCATAGAATGAATTTCGAAAATATAAATGACATTATAATTGAGATTTCAAATTTGAAAAATCAAAGAATGCAATTGTCAGATGAATTAGATCGTAATCAGATTCTCTCTGATTTTCATGGTCTTGATGATAGCGCCCAGAATAATAGATATGTCCTTGCCAAACAGTATGGGTTGATCAAATGAATTCAGCACGCGTTAAATGACTCACTTGCATTTTGTAACGACATCAACAAATTTATCCCGCTATTCACTGCGGTCGAAAAAGTCAGAGGCGAATTTGGGCAACAATATGATATCAAACGCACAATAAACTCAAAAATTAAAACAATAAGGGATATCTTCAGACAAAATGAAAATCACTTCCCCGTTTTGGTTGCATCAACACAGTGAAAACCCTCTCCATGGATTAATTAATACTCTTAACACAAACATGTACAATGCCCATACCTGTTTGCAAGTTTGAGTAATCTACAATTCTACAGGCCCAATGATTAAATCACCGAGATAAATAATTCTATAGACAGGTATGCTTACTCACGCATAACAAAAACTCTATAATACCTTTCCATGCTGTGTATTTTTTATCACGGAGGCTTCGTCCCTGCGATTTAAGTAATGAATTTGGGGGGGGGGGATTCACGGATTTTATTTTATTTGTTAATTGCTGAAATATTTTATTTTTTATTGATGTTTTGGTCGTTTTTTGTTGTTGTCGTTTTTAGTTGTTTTGGTGGTGTTTATATGCAATCCGTCGACATAATTTCATGAAAATCGAGGACAAAACGCCAGGAATTCATTTAGAGAATATCGATTTTTATGAGATTTCTATCCTTGTGAGGCAAATTTTTTGGTATTTTTCATCGTGATCGTCGAATCTTGTATGCTTTTTTTATTGCTTTTGTACTGTTTTTGGCTAATCCGTCGACATATTTTCATGAAAATCTATTTTGTCTAAATGAATTCCTGGGGTTTTCACCCTCGATTTTCACATGAATAAAATGAAACGTGTAGCTATCTGTGGATTTGCGTTTACAATTTAGATCGCATATTAATTTATAATGGTAGGTGAAGCCCTAACAACTAGATTAGCACGCGAGAGATTATCTGCGATTAAGAGATTTATACCGGTTCGTGTTCGTTTCGAAATAAGCTCCAAACGAGACAAGAATTTCAAACCGATTTTACAACGGGTACTGAATAATTATTGAAACCCATTACTACAGCAACCGGAAAAGTCATATCGACCACTGAAAAAGCCACATGGGGAGATATTCCTGAGGAACGAGGGAAAAAACCGGATACACGGACACATAAAAACAATCATCATCTGATCAAAAAGAAGAAGGTGCAAGTGGTGCTACCGATAAGGGTTTTTCTCAAAGTGGAGATCCAAGACGGGTTTCAGTAGTGGTCTAGTTCGTTGTACTAGTAATATTCTCGGGGATATATCACGATTAGAAATTCTCGTACTAGGGAAACGAGCCGAAAATAACTCACCGGAAATAATTGATAAGGCCGCTGATATCTGCAGACGACTATTTGAGGGTGGTATCATGGATATTGGTGTATATCGAGAGTTTATTGATGAGCTAGCAGACGGTTATCACAGTGACTGAAAATCCAAAGAATTTTTACGATTAGATAAATGCCATTTAAATAAGATAATCATACACTACAACCACAATAAACCAACCATGACTTACGTAGTAAACTGACGATTGCCTGTTTATAGAGCTTACTACGGAGATTTTCTCGGCAATACCATTGCAGGGTTATTTGCAAGAATGGCTCCAAAAATAGCACCAATCGCAAAATAATTATCAATGAAAGCTATTGATGTTATTCGTGATAAGGTTATTAACGCTGTTGGTGATGCTGCCGGGAAAGCATTTCCGCGGCTAAGGAAAAACTAGTAGAGTTAGTTCGGCGAAAAAAGAAACCACTACCAATAATAAAATCACTGGGGCCATTGCCATCTACGGAAATTATGCCTGCAAGTATTAGCAAAATAATAAACGCAGTTGATCACAAAAGAGCATCACTGAACAATGATGTATATGACACTCAGTGGAATATTACTGCAAATATGATAGCGGGAAGTGGTTTGAAATCGCGAGCAAGATCAGCATTGCCAACGTCACTGCAGTATCGCTATGATCAGGTCAGAGAATTTCAAACTAAACTCAAAACACTCACTGAGGAGTATCAAGTAAAAATAAAAAATACCGACGAAGAATTACCGCAATTGATGATACCGTGTACTCGGTATCAGGTGTAATTACCGGAGCTGGTAGTATACTCTCCTATGTGACAATGATTGCCCCGATAGCTGTTCCAATTTGTATATCAGCGGCGACAACAATCGCGGGAATAATTTAAATAATAACAACAAAAAAATCATTTAGCCAGCGCAAACTGCATGATTACGTAGTTAAGTTCCATGTTTTGTCAACCGCATACTCCCAGTTATCCTCGATGATGTCGTCCTCCCTCGATGGCACGTTAATATCAGATGGTGAGTTTTCCGCGATGGTACGTGTTTATGATTCCGCGATGTAAAAATTAGAAAAACAACACGAATATATTAACAATGTCAACATCGCAAGAACCACTTCAAGGGATAGCGGAAAACACCACCCCAGTGAAAAACAGCATGATCTCAATAACCTCAAAAAATCCTGAATTCAGTGTGGATTTCCCCACTGCGATTCCGGTGAAGGAAATAGCACTAGCAAAACTACGAGTGTATCACAGTTTGCCTAACATTACATCAGTACCATTCGGTGGTCTGCAACCGAATTATTCCTTGGTGTTTGCAAGTAAAAATACACAAGACGGATATCCAGACTGGAACGATGTTTCCTTACCATCTGGGTCCTACCAAATTGTACAAACTAATAATGAATTACAACGCAGAATAAAATCCATTACTGGAAAAGAATCGAAAATCGCTATAACAGTTCATGAACCAACACTGTATTCCGCGATTTAAATAAACTCTTCCGGGTATGTCGTAGACATCAAAGAACCGTGCTAGGATGGTCTGAAACCCCACCTCGGACATCTTATCAAATACTACCAGAACCACAAAAATCTGATTATAATTCTGATAAGAAATCATATCATGATGCAATTATATCATACAATACGATATCAGATCATGATGCAATGATATCATTACGATACGAAATCAGATCATGATGCAACGATATCATACGATACAAATTTTGGAGTTTTAGATTTCTATAGTGGGCGGATAGAAGAACCATGCTGTGGATGGTTTCAACCAATTCAAAGTAAAATTAATGAACACTTTATAAAAATAAATAATGAATTTGAAAAATATAGAAATATATTGCGAGAAAAACTTTCCAAAGAATCCCCGCAAGATGAGATCATCAAATACATAGAAATATGTAATCAAGTTATCGCTGATATGGAAGCATTTAATTTATGGTTTATTCAAACGATCTTAAATGCTGTTAATCCTAAATCAAGAACAGAATTTGCAAAAACATATAATATACGCGTAGAGAATATTTCAGCATTTAAACTCTCCGGGTATAATGTAGATCAATTCAAAAAATCAAAAAACGATCTCCTCGATGAATACTTTCCACAAATACTCGCCGCATGGAAAAAAATAACACAACTACAAACAACTATCCTCAAACATAATAACGACCAAGACGGGAGTGGTAGGCATATCGCTCCTCAAAACGCCAATATATCCTCGGTGATTGCAGTGAATTTATTATGTGATGTCATCGAAGGAAGTTACCAAATAAATCTCGAAAGATCAATTCAAGCCCAACAGGGATATATTTTATACTCATTTGCACCAACGGCTCCACCAGGGTTTCTAATCATTGACGATCCAACTAATCCAGTGTATATGCGTTGTCATAATGATTCATTAACGAGAATTAATTTTAAACTCACTGGCCAATCCAATAATCTAATTGATTTACGAGGTGAGGTTTTACAAATTAGCCTGTTTGTGAAATCCTAAAGAGTTTTACCATAACAATTTGTCTCCGCAGCGAAATCAGCGTCGGGTCTGTCTGGAGACAGTCTCAATAGCGTGACAAACCGAAACCATTTCTCTTTTTTTTTTGTCTGCCTGAATTGGTTTCGGTTTGAAATCCTTAGGGGTTTGTTTGAAATAGTTTCGGTTTGAAATCTTTTAGGACTTTGTCTGAAATAGTTTCGGTCTGTCCACCCTCTTTGCTGATACAGTCGTTTTTACTGTGTGCAATTTTATGCATCTACCAAAGCAGTTATTGTATGTGAGCAAGTACTACTACATGTACTAATATCATTACTGCTATAATATTTCTTATAGACTTTCCTTGAAATTCTAATACATGTACATGTACTTCTACTAATTTCTAATTTTTTGTCATTGGTTTTTTAAATCGGTATTATTTGACTTTTTGCATACTAGTATCATAGTGCAGTCCTACCAGTTTATGTCGACATACTCGGGCCCGAGAAAATATTGTTGACAGGCGGATGTCGAGATAACTGATGGGGGGGGGGGGGTGCGTGGGGGGAGGTGAAAAAAGATAAAAGTTAAAATTCGTCAGCAAAGGGTGACCCGTCGTCAGTGAATAGTATTTACACTCTGAGAAACAATAGAAATTTTGAGTACAAGAGACAGAATCAGTGTGAAATACATTTGCATATTGACAAAATACATCTTGGTTACCTTTGTGTAGGAAAATCCAGATTAAAATATTGCATTGATCACATCCTGATACGAAAAACATTACAATATTCCACGTCGGCATTAGCACATGGTTGGATAGTTGTCATTTACATGCATCATGTAGATGTGCTTATATTGGCATCGATTTTGGTCAGTCGATTCCCATCTTATTGAGGCTACCAAGGGGATGGGGCTATTCACAGGGAAGTGAAAAAATGTGAGCAGTACATGTATTTTCCACAAATACTTTTGTATCCGATGTTATGACGAACATTAAAGCGACTGAACCAACCACTTGTTACAGTGAAATTCTTCACACTAAGGTTTTTCGATAATGCTTCATTGAACCATTTTGATGCTTCCTCCACGTCTTCAAATGTAGTAATCTTGCTTCTTCCTTTGGGGAGCGCAGTTACCGTCAACGTAGTCTTTCTTTATAGACTCGGCAGCTTTCATCCTTCCTGAACGAGTGTTATTTTTAAGTGAAAAAATTTCACAGACCTCTTTGCGAGATGTTCAGCCCTTAACAGCCAGATATTTAGTTTCCAGAGACTGTAAATTTAATTTGCGTTTTACCCTGCTGTTGGTAGCCATCGTAAATGTAAATAAAATTAAAAACGAAACTTCCACAGCAAAAAAACTTGTTTTAATGACCAATCACTTTCAAAGGTCTCGAAAACGCGTAATGCGTATTTTCACGCAATTTTTATATATGGAATTCAGAAAATCATGTATACAGGAGTCCTCTGTATGCATCAATTTCCCGGACGACAAATTGAAGGGCCTGCTAGTCCTGCTTCGACCACCTGTTGATTGGGAAATTGTGTTCATCAATTGATCCTTTTAGCTGTGTTGATATTTACAATCAGAAAATTCAGTGGCTGAAAGACCCACAGATGTACATGTTGTCAGTGTAAGAGTACATCTGATGAACATGACCCACAAGCTTGGTGGCAATATCAAAGACTTAACTAGCTGCAGAGTGGTGAGAACAAGTGTTGCTATGTTTTTTTTGTTTTAAATCCTACAGCGACATCAAAAGCCTGGCGGCAAGATCAACTAATTGCTGAACAAATTATGGGTCGGAACTGGCAGTTTGTCGACATAAATGATTAGACAACAAATGATATGTTAAAGCTGGGAACCAAGGGCTTCTGTCGACACGTACGTTGATCTTTTATCTCGACGTCGACACAAGCATAACAATTTGATAGTAATAGTAGACCAAGGGACTGTGACTTTGCTTTTTTGTCGACATAGGCGGCTTGTTGATATAAGCGATGTCGATATAAACGGGTAGGACTGTAGTATGTTCTTTCATTGAATAAAATATTGAACCTCTTGGATCATGATTGCATCAGGATTAATATTATTTCAATACTTACAGCATTGAAAAGAAATATAGAAACAAAGAAATAGAAAATAAAGAAATACATGTATAATATAAAATACATAATCAGATAAAAACGTTACTTGCACATTGAAGGAGTGAAAATACATCTTGTTGACATAATCCTGTTCATTTTCTTTGGTTGCAATGATTTTGTTGAATGTTATATCAATGCACAAAATCAAAGTAGGAAATTCTAGACATTGATAATAAATAGTGATGACCAGTAATAATTCTAACAAATTATGTATATAATGGTTTATTTATACGTCATAATGATGATGGTGGGTGGAGTAAGGAGTCATACAAGGGAAAACTTTACCTCCATTCATAAATCTTTTCTACTGGACTGCATTCCCAACAGAGACTTTATATGCTGGAGAGCTGGAGATACCACAATGGTCCTTGGAAATCTGATTAGAACATGACTCAGTTAATGGACTTTATCTTCTGTTGAGCTGGAGATAAATAAGTCCTTGAAAATCTGATTAGAACATGACTCGGCCAGTTGCAATAACCTCATGTTGTCCCCAATCAACTGCTTATGAGCTCCACTTGCTAAATATCTAACGGTGAAGAGCACCGGACATTGCAGTTAAAGTGATTTAATTGTGATAGAAAATGTTCCAAAATTGATACCAAAAATAAAATTGTATGCTTTCTGAATCATAATCTTTGGAAGCATTCCCAATCATCCACATCATGCTAGGTTAGCCTTTTCTTAGTTCTTGTTAGACCCTTTCTCCAGTGTATATGTAAATGATATGTTTGATACATTTTTTAGTGTATTCCTTGAGTTAGGTAAAATGCTATCTCATAATATAATTGTGGACAGAAGTTAAGCATACAATGAAGATATACACTGCACTTCCCTTCTTTAAAAAGCACACATTAAATATATACACTGCACGTCCCTTCTTTAAAAAACTAGATCTTTGCACAGTTCAAAATACATTCGGTATTAAACTCAGATAGGAAGATGTTTTGATATTTAAGCATGGCAACAAAGATACATGTTGTTGTTGTTGGGTTTAACGTCATTTTTAAGCACACAATAGGCGATACATGGCAGTCAGTATTATTGGTGGAGGAAGAACCCGGGAAAACACTCGGAAAGAACCACCGACCTACGAGAAGCTACTGGCAATCTTTCTCCAATAACTACATTAGCCGTTCTTAGACTCGAACCCACGCAGCCAGAGGTGAGATGGCAGTGATCCTTAATGGAGAGTACTTTAGTACTCGGTCACTAGGGGTCCCCTCAAAGAGACATAAAGCAATAAGTAATTCTTTACATATGATAGTGAATCTGCAATCACATATTTTCCTCGATGGGCCTAATAATCAATGTTGATTTCCTGCAACATGATCTCATCCCCATCTGTTATTTTTGTTTTTTGTTTTGTTAATAAAAGTAAGATACTTACACATTAAAATGTTAAAATGCCAGTATTAAAGCCAAGCATTTATTCTTGATTGTGAAATAATTTATCTGGAGCTTGTTTAATGTTTTTAAATAGAAAAATAGCGCATTAGATGATCCATGCCATCTATCATTGTTTGAATCAAGACTTCACCTACTAAGTTAAAAATGCCTTATAGTAATTTCCCACAATATGTCCTAAACGTCTAACACACTATAGCAAAATTCAATAAATTAGCTATCAAGTTTTCATCCATGAGCATATCAAAGAATTTCCACGGTGTTTCAAGTGATCTGTCATGTTAAGATTGTAGAGGATGATGTCATCGATTTGTGTCCCAATTGACTTGACCATATGTTATAATGTACATTAAATGCTAGTATGCTGACATACACTCTACTTTCCACACACGGGAAGAGCAGAAAACAAACCCTAAATCTATTATCCACACACGGGAATAAAAACACAATCTACTATCACACACGGGAAGAGAAGAAAAAACAAACCCCAAACATACTATCCAAACAGAAGGGAAGGTACCAAATTCAAATATGTACTATAAAAGGTCCAATATTTACTATCCTTAACCCCATTATTATCTACTATTCACTCAAACGTACTCGCATGCATACAAACCCCAAATTACTACCTACACAACGTACGCGAACGTATGCAAACACACACAATCACATCAGTAAAGGAGCGAGTGTTTATAATCGCAATATTCCACATTCACGCAAATTAGCAGCTTGAATAGTCTCTTTCCATGACATTTTGTTAGCCCTGAGTAGGGTTGTGTTTTTAAAAACTCCAATTACACCCGACTAGTGGTTAAATCTCCCAGGCCTGGCACCACATACACGTCACCGGCTCCAATTCTGCTCCCGATTGATGTGTGTGTGTGTGTGTGTGTGTGTCTGGTAATGCAGAGGGGAATTGACTGCATTTGAAACTCCCGCAACTTTGCTATTCTGTTACTCATATTCCATTTTGATTTATAACGATGTGTAGCCAAACTGACCAACGCTTACCTTATATGTCAAGGAAAACATCCCCTGACACCACAATTTACAAGGTTCATATGATCACCCAAACAAATTGGAACGTGTGGACATAAAACAAACACTTATTTTGACTTCTTTTATTTACAAACCCAAACTACAAAAAAATCACATACATAATATTTAACAAGCTAGTGAAACCAAGTGCATATAGACACAGGTTTAATAAAGTCAAACAAACGAAGTGCTTATAGACGCACTTATATGTTTTAACGTACAGACAATCACAAAAACACAAGTTTGACAATTGAACTAGTATGTTTTTAGACGGTTGGGATAGGTTTTTTTTGTTTGTGAACAGGGATTATGATTGTGTCTCGTCTGGCGATAGGCTAGTTATTCCCACAGGATAGGGCCCACTTCGGAAAGATAAGCAGAACTATTTCGTGTCATCGCGGTAGTCAACAAAACCTCTGTCTGGTTACTGCTGTTCTCTCTGCCTCTGAAATCTGTACTTCTCTGTCCATTCTTCTTTCTCCTTCTTGATTATCTTTCTGAAGAGCTCTTCTATCAGGTCTTTGGTCACTTTTATGTTCTAACATTATCTATTTCATCAGGATTCGGGAACAGGCTTTACCTGACACGATAAATATTTAAGTAAGCTTCGTTCAGTTAGTCTTGAACACATCTTCATAAGAACATGAGTCATCAATGAATGAAATTTGATTGAAAGTGCTGTGCGTCTATTAAGGACATGTAGCACTGTTTAATTGCAGCATTTGTTTATATATGATTATGAAGAAATAAATGATGATAATAGAGAGCTTGATCCAGAATGTTGTAAAAATATTCAAATAATAATCCAAGACAAGTTACCGTAGATAGAATTGATAGTTGTCTTAGTGACACGCGCGAAAATGTAATGCTGACCTGTTTTGAGTGTAATCGACGTCGAGGCGCTAGTTAAATGAAAACGGTGGTAACTGGATATCTTCAGGAAATACTTGTAATTGTTCACGTACAAATCCTCGTTGAGGAGCAGTTGAATCTAAACTATAGATTGTAGTTCTACCCGTAGACCTTGCCACACTTGAAATCTTATGTCTTGTTACTCTCCAAATAGGATCAGCTCCACCCTAAAGTTCACATTGTTCATATACTCTTCAGGTTTAGGTCGATCTCGTTCGTCAAGTCGAATGTTATGCTGGGTTCCAGGATCACAATAACTATATCCAAGAAGATGTATTTTTGCCTGGCTATTTTATCACAATGAGGCCTTGGAAATTTTTGCAATAATGTTGCAATATCACCGCCATGTCTATGTTTAATTTTAAGTAAAAAGAAAATTATTTTTCAATAATATTGTCAAAGTTTCCACCATATGCTATGTTTTCATTTTTTGTTATCACTGTAGCTAAATCAGTGGATGGAGTTTTAACTCTACAACACAACAAACATAAATCCATGAATTTTAAAATGGATGACCATTTTAATATGTTCCCTAATATACCATCTGCTCTCACAAAGAAATTGCACACAGCCTTCAAGATGATTTAGAACAAATTGAAACATTGAAAGTCAACCATTGCAAGTTCCCTTTGTTTATAACTATTTTTTTTTTATTTTGTCAACTGACCCTTTCCACAAGTAATTGTAAATGAAGCAATTTAATTGGTTAATGAACCATTTTGGAGGATTTGGTACACTTATTAATATATGATTTCACTTTGAGAAAGCAATTGATTTTATCACCATAATTTTCCCATTTTATGTTCCGAGTTCTGTTCGATGATTGAGTCAGTAGTGACCTTTTATCATTGAATGTATTATCCTAATTATGATTTATGATGTAAATTAAATCAATAGAGAAAATAATGCCTAATATTGTGAAACTATCGTCTACTTATGATGTGACTTAAATCTATAGAGAAGATAATTTCAAATATTGTGAAACTATCATCTATTTATCATATGACTTAAATCTATAAAGAACATAATGCCTAATATTGCGAAACTATCATTTATTTATCACGTGACGTAAATCTATAAAGAAAATTATGCCTAATATTGTGAAACTATCATCTATTTATCATGTGACTTAAATCTATAAAGAACATGCCTAATATTGTGAAACTATCATCTATTTATCACGTGACTTAAATCTATAAAGAAAATAATGCCTAATATTGTGAAACTATCATCTATTTATCACGTGACTTAAATCTATAGAGAAGATAATTTCTAATATTGTGAAGCTATCGTCTATTTATCATGTGACTTAAATCTATAGAGAACATAATGCCTAATATTGTAAAACTATCATCTATTAAGCATTAATTATACTAAATACACAAACGGCTGTTGCTGTTTTGCACCCTTCCTGTCCATATTATTCTTGTCTTGTCTCTGTTTACATTAGGGCAGGATGTCTTTGTATAGAGTTTTAAAATCTTTTCCGTCCAAAAACTGTTTGATCATCTGCATACTGAGATGTTAGATATTTTATTTCCATCTATATTAATACCATTTATATTTTCATTCTTTTTAGTCAAATCATGTAAATATGTTCCCTAATTAACCATGTGCTCTCAGAAAGAAATCAAACATAGCCTTCAAGTCGATTTAGAACACATTGAAACATTTGTTAATGAGCTTTACAGTGTACTAAATATTCAATATAATCACTTTGCAACTTCAACGTATAAATAAACATAGAGTTAAACAGTATATTACTATATAATGCTCATAAGAGTCGTTATGAAAAATGTTCATCCAGTAATTCACATGAGCAGTTTCATAGTTTTATCCTCTGACCTATATACAAAAAAAATATTCGTGAACAAACTAACAAGATATATCAGTACAATGTTTTGCTAATGAGACATATTTAAGTTAGTTTAAAAGAATTTCATTTATATGAATTTATTTTATTGTCACAACATTTTAATTTTGTATAGTTCAGATAGGGAATATAAATAAAACTTGTATGAAAGTGAGGGAAAAGTATTCAAGTTATAAATCATTATAATTAATTGATAAGGTTACGTTACGGATCACTGCCGTCTCACCTGTCTGAGTGGGTTTGAGTCTAAGATTCGGCTAATGTAGTTATGTGAGATAGCTTGCCAGTAGCTTCTCGTGGGTCGGTGGTTCTGTCCGGGGTTTATCCGTGATTCTTCCTCCACCAACTTTTCAATCATTACTGTTATTCGCAGGTGCTAACAGGTTGATTAGCAGGGTTATGGATTTATGTCTTCACAAGGAGACGATGGTGTCCATACCTGTGTCTTGACTGTACTCAAGATAAGCAGAAGCCAGAAACTTTGAGGAGCAACTTCAGCTCGTGTAAGTTAAGGAGAATACTTTACACCTTTCATTCGCTCTTATGAGATACAGAGTAATCGAGTCAGAAATCACTTTTACAAGGCTGCGAATAATCCGTAATCACTGTAACGAGTCATGGGCTAATCAAGTCATTCACTGTTACGGCCTTGCATGATCATGTCAGTAATCATTGTACGAATGTCTGGATTAATCAAGTCAGTTATTGTTATTGTGTTTAACGCCGTTTTTCAGCACACGAGAGACTGTCAATACATGGCGGCCGGTATTAATGGTGGCGGAGGGACCCGTGAAAACCCCAGAAAGGAACCACCGAGAAGCTACTGGCAAGCTTTCTCATATACGAACATTGACCGAATCTGAGACTCGAACCGACGCAGACAGGTGAGATGACTGTGATCCGTAACGGAGAGCGTTTTAGACCACTCGGCTACACGAGGCCCCTACTTAAGTCAGTAACCACTGGACTGAGACCTGCAGTAATAGCTTTAACAAGGCCTAGAACATTTTTACAACTGATGGCCAATTCTTATTAAATCTTACATATAATATTTTGTGACAAGCGGCCGACTGAGGACATTCCAAACAAAATTATAGGCAGTCCTTCAGGCTACTAGCCATGGGAAGAGTGTATGATGCTACACAAGGTATAATACAATAAATTCATGATGCTTTCATCCATCCAACATTAAACACAGTCCATCAGACGGATGGAATAATGATACACAAGGAATAAGGGACGATGTATGCTACACAAGGAACGAATAATGCTATATACAACAACAAACTGCGTATATTTTCAACTATGTTTGAAATTTTAATAATTGTACTTAATTCAGTGAATGGGAGACAATGTATTAAGAAATAAATTAATACCATAATCATTGTTGCTGTTGTTCTTATTATGATTAATAAAATAGTTTATTTTAAATAAAATTTTGATGTTATTTTGAATCTATGAAACTGTCTCATAATATTTCCATGCGTACCTTTGCTTTATATTCTTTTAGAAGTACATTTGTCCAATTACATATTTCCTATATTCCAGCTCTTCTTTTGGGACTAAAGTCTGAAAATTTCTTTGAGACATTATCAAACAGATAGATGTACCCTTCATTAGTGAAAATTATTTCCCTAACAATAGATCAAAAGTTTCCGCAATCACTGTCTATTTTGCATATAGTTCTGTACAACATTCTAGAATGTTTTGATTTAGTCTTATCCAGCAACACAAAATCAAACTCATTACAATAAATATAAATAAATAGTATTAATCGTTAGATAAATAAACAAATAAATACAAATATCAATCAATTTATTATTTATTAATATTTTTGAAAACAAATTTCAATTACAATTTTTTTTAAGTATTTCAAGAACATATACTTTGTGAAATATATTTAATGCAAAATTATTTAAAAATATCGATGAAAATCAAACATCAGATTAAGTTTTAAAAAAAAATAAAAAATCAATCAATCTTTGAAGACCACTCAGGTGATATGATATTGAGAGCGTCCACCTCTGCAGCGGGAATTCAGGGTTTCAATCAGCGGCCGTCCAACATTGAACCAGGGCCGGCTTTAGGCCAATTGGACCAATTGCACCCAATTGGGCCCCGCGCCTAGGGGGGGGGGGCCCGCACCTTGATTTGGGGGGGGGGTCAGTTCACAAGTAGTCTAGACAATTCAGTGCATTGTGATGCCACCGTGGTCAAGGGACACAATCTTTTGCCAGTGTTAAGTGTACAGGCCACATGATAACTGTAGCAAGTGCCAAGTGAAGAAGTACCAGCTATACAGTTATATTAACATT
Source organism: Unio pictorum (assembly GCA_030141615.1). Classification (NCBI taxonomy): domain Eukaryota; kingdom Metazoa; phylum Mollusca; class Bivalvia; order Unionida; family Unionidae; genus Unio; species Unio pictorum. The sequence continues at coordinate 7,300,171 of JARLTB010000013.1, read as the reverse complement.
TAAAACCTGCAAGTCTGTCAGGCTACTGCCAAGAATCCTAGTGAAGCGAGTGATGCCATTTGTGTGAGTATAGACAGTGACAATGAATTTTTTTTATTATATATAATTAAAAGTAGACTTTACCATTACTTATATTGACCTACAATTCACAATCATGTGGTTCTGCTTTCAATAATTTGTTGAACATTTGAAAGCCACTAGTTGAAATTAAAAGTCAGTATAACAAGAAAAATGCAGCACTAAAGTGCTACTTTGGTCGCACGCTTTACAATGCTCTAGCATCAAAAATATTATAGCTGTGCAGCTGATTTTTTTCTGCACCCCAAAAGTATATTAACTGTATTCTGTGTAAATCTCATGAAATAATATGGTGCTGTTTTTCCTATCCAGGTGGCAGACTGAAATACGCACGGTTTTGGCCATGGCGGGTCCATAAATTGTCTGATTATTACGAGATTTATTATGTAAATACTCCTATGCACCATTGTCCTGTAGTGCAAATTTGGTATTGATATCTTAACAATTGACGAAATGCGAGCATTTTAAATGCCGCTTAGAATAAATAGATAGGCGAGGACTAAAGCAGAATGCATAAATGCTTAGGTTATGGCATGGTGGAAAAATATCATAGTAAGTTCATGGCCTGAAATGGCGTGGTTTTCGATTTTTGCCGGACAAACATTTTTTGCCTACCCCCGGTGCTTATCACTGCATAGGTCGAACGCGAAGTGTGCGACCAATTATCTTTTGTTAGGGGTGGACCAGTACTCATGCTGCTTGAAGTGCTCTTCCTTCCGAGTTGAATTGTGTCTTCATTACATTTGCTCCAATATGTCGGAAGTCTAACAAAATTCATGTCACAATTTTGTTGGCTTTGGATTGCCCCAAGCAGCATGTGAACCATAAGAATTTATATTGTTATTTAATTAATTGCTTAAGATTAAACCACACACAGAAAAAATGTAGATAACAGTGGTGTGATTTAGCTAACATGACAATAATCAAAATTTATCCTGGCATTCATTGTCACTTCTTTGGGCAGGTTTGCACATATGAGGTATTGTAAAGCTGATTTTGACTGGTTTTCATTTGGGCAACAGTGGATCTATTAGGCTTTCGATGGAGTATGGGTACGCATCCTCCCTGCTTTGTGCCAAGTAGATTCTTCTGTAACCCTTTATAACTAGTCATTATGTGTTCACTGTATTTTGTTATAGAGACACGAAATTCCTGACCTTCAAATATGAGTAAAAGACCGAGAGATATAGGCAGAAAGTACCAGAGTGGCAGTAAGAAAAGGGCAATAAGAAAGGCTAAGAAAGCCCAAGATGAAAGAGAAAGAGGAGCCATAGACAGATTTGTTTACAGAAATACATCAGATAAATCTGATGAAACAAATGTGCAAAACTCGGTTGAAAATGATCCGAAATTCAGTGATAATGATAGTGGTGCTGAAGAAATTTTACAAGATGAACACAGCTTTAAGGGTGCTTCTGCTGTTACGAACTCTTCGAAAGATCCTTCCACTTCAAATGTCACCAATGATGATGAGCAAGATCCTTCCACTTCAAATGTCACCATTGATGACGAGCAAGATCCTTCCACTTCAAATGTCAAGATTGATGATGAGCATTCACAATTAACTGATGATCCTGCAACCTGGCCAGAAGTAATAAGTCATGGTGTCAGAGACTATTTGGTGTTTGACTACGAATCAACTGATGAACCTCTGTCAGACCCCCAAAAGGCATTTCAAATTCAATGATTTAATCAAGTGGTGAATAAAGCCGTGCAAACCCTTCAGCCCGATTTGAACAGCTGACAAAGCATTATGAGTTGTTTGGATTCTTGTGCAATTTTAAGGATATGCCCAAGGAAGACGTAAGGAAATGTGCTGCAGATTTGGAAATCGCCTTAACTGATTCCAAATTAGTTCATGCTGACAATGCAGCAGATGGAGTTACAACAACGAAGATGGCTGATATTGATGGTTTCATGCTTTGTGAGGAGATAGAAGCAATAAAGCCAATTCTCCCTTTAGAGCTGTTACAAAATCCTGCAAAAATGCTCGAGTTTCTAGCTTGTAATAACAGGTCTACAGCCTTTCCAAATCTTTTTGTGGCACTTAGAATTTACCTTACCATCCCAGTTACAGTTGCATCTGGCGAAAGATCCTTTTCTAAGCTCAAACTTATTAAAACTTACCTAAGGTTTACAATGAGTCAAGAACGCCTAAATAGTTTGAGTATTATGTCAATAGAGTGTGATGTGGCCAGAGAATTGAGCTTTGAGGAAATCCTGAAAGACTTTGCAATGAAAAAAGCAAGAAAAATTAGCTTTTGAAAGCTTAATGTATTAAAGGATACTAGTTGCTGTGCTTTTCTTAAGTGATAAGTTCCATATTTCCATATATTGAGTTGAATATAAATTTATAAGGTTCCCAGTGACTAGAACATATTAATTAATAATCAAATAAAGACAATATAGTATCTTTGTATTTGTTTAGACAGTTTAATTTAGGTTCATAATTTGCAGATTGATATGCTGTCTCCTAGACTGGGCCTGGTGAATCACCTGTCTTGCACTTCTGCTTGCCATGTGCAGTGGGTTGCAAAAGTGTTGGCTCCCTCAACATTTTTTCAATGATTCCTATAGAAAACAGTTCTCACTGTATCAAGTGTAACTTCATCGCAATCTGTTTAGCCATATAAATTGTAGTGCTGTTTAATGATTCAAGACTTCGGTGGTCAGTATATTATATCAGGCATAACTGAAAAATACCACTATGCTATATTTTGCATTTGGATCCCAAATTGCAAAATTGTTCATCCCCCATCTACTATTGGAATAGCAATAGAGGGGTGGGGATGAATAACAGATAACAGACCTTTATTCTTCACTTGAAATACTCAGTGAAATTTGTTTTACTGCCATTGAATAAAGTGTAAATAACAAATAACTTTTGCAATTTTATGACCCCTATGCAAAATGAAGCAGAGTCGTGCATTTAACCGTACCTAAAATAATATAAAATAAACTTATTAAATAGAACCACAATTTATAAGAACAAATGGGATGAGTTGAAGTTAATTACGCTTGGTGGAGTGAGAGCTGGATTCTATTGGAGTCAATGGAAAAATATTGAGGAGGCAAATACTTTTTCAACCCACTGAATATCGATACTGCTATTATCTATAGTATTATTATCATAACTTCATAAATGGGGGGGGGGGGTCCCCGCCATCATGTTTCAAATGGGGCCCCGCACTTCCTAGAGCCGGCCCTGCATTGAACACAGCCCATCAAAACACTCTCAATGGGAAGGATGGAATAATGCTACACATAGGATATGAGAGACGAGTAATGCTACAGAAGGAATAAGTAATCATACATAAGGAATAGGGAATGACTATTGCTACATAAGGAATGAGGAATGCTACACAGGGAATAAAGAATGATTATTGCTACACAACGATTGAGTAATGCATGACAATGAATAAGGGATGAGGAATGCTACACAAGGAATGAATAATGCTATACAAAAACAAACTGAGTATATTTTAAACTATGTTTGAAATTGTAATAACTGTACTTAGTTCAGTGAATGGGAGACTATGTATTAAGAAATAAATTAATACCATAATCATTGTTATGATTATTAAAATAGTTTCTTTATTTTTTGTTGAAATTTGATGTTATATTGAATCTGTCTCATAATCTTTTTATGCATACCATTGGTTCATGCTTTTAACTACATTTGTCCAATTAGATCTTTCCTACATTGCAGCTCTTCTTTTGGGACTTAAGTCTGAAGAAGAAAAAAAAAACATTCAAGCTCTTCTTTTGGGATTAAAGTCTGAAGAACAAAAAAAAACAAAAAACATTTAAGCTCTTCTTTTGGGACTAAAGTCTGAAGAAGAAAAAAAAAACATTCAAGCTCTTCTTTTGGGACTAAAATCTGAAGAAGAAAAAAAAACATTTAATCCCTTCTTTTGGGAATAAAGTCTGAAGAAGAAAAAAAAAACATTCAAGCTCTTTTTTTGGGACTAAAGTCTGAAGAAGAAAAAAAAAACATTCAAGCTCTTTTTCTTGGACCATAGTCTGAAAACTTCCTTAAGAGATCGTTGAAGAAAAACGTGAACCCCTCATTAGTGAAATATATTTCCCTACCAATACATCAAAAGTTTCCTCATTGGATATCTATTTTGCAAATAGTTCTTCTTAAAATGTTTTGATTTCGTCGTATCTAGCAACACAAAATCAAACTCATTACATATAATATAAATAAATATTATTAGTGGTTAGGTAAATAAATAAACAAATAAGTATAAAAAAATTTGAAAAAATCAAATAAATGAAAATTAAAATTGATTAATTATTAATGTCTTTGCAAACACATTTCAAGTACAAATTATTTGTAAGTAAGTATTTCAAATGCAAATACTTTTTAAAACATTTAAAGAACAATTATTTAAAAATGTATATGAAAAAGAAAAATCAGATTAAATATAAATGAAAAGATTTAAAATAAATATATCAATTTTTGAAGACCACTCCGGTGACATGATATTTCCTACTGATGCGGGAATTCAGGGTTTCAATCAGCGGCCGAGTCATACCAAAGATTAACAAAATTGGTATTAACAGCTTCATGTCTTTGCGCTCAGCATTAGGAGGCTAGTGTTATGACTGGTGTGCTCGCGCTTTCAAAACTACTGATTAATTATGATTTCCAAGTTTTTACGTGCAATTTCTCGACAAATGGTTTCCAATTTCAAGCCATTGACCATGCAAATTCTTGGGAAAGAGCGTAGCGTAATAATTTGTAATTTCAAATTGTTGCTCACACTTTCTCGAGAAATCGCATATCCCAAATTGAATCCAAATAGGCTACAGTGGAAATCTTAAGTAGTACATGATGGAACACACTGAAGAAATACATTTTCAGTGTATAGGATGTGATTGAAAGTTTGAATGAACACATTAAGACAAATACTGGAAAACAGCCATTCAAGTGTGAAGTATCTAATAAAAGGTTTAATCATAGTGGACACTTGAAACAGCACAGGAGGACACATACAGGAGAAAAATCATTAAAGTGCGGGGTATGTAATAAAAGGTTTATTACGAGGGAAAAGCTAACGGTGCACCTGAGGACTCATACTGGAAAAAAACCATTTAAATGTGAAGCGTGTGATAAAAGATTTAGTAACGGTGGACAGTTAACGATGCATTTGAGGATACATACTGGAGAAAAACCATATAAGTGTGAAGTATGTGATAAAAGGTTTATTCACAGCAGACCTCTGAATGAACACATGAGGGTACATACCGGGGAAAAACCGTATAAGTGTGAAGTATGTGATAAAAGGTTTAGTAACTCTGGATCTCTGAATATACACATGAGGATACATACAGGAGAAAAACCATTCAAATGTGAAGTATGTGATAAAAGGTTTAGTAACAGTGGGAGTTTGAATGAGCACATAAGAAGACATACTGGAGAAAAACCATTTAAGTGTGAAGTGTGTAATAAAGGGTTCAGTGGAAGTGCAAATCTAAAAAGGCACATGAGGACACATACTGGTGAAAAACCATTTAAGTGTGAAGTGTGTAATAAAGGGTTCAGTGGAAGTGCAAATCTAAAAAGGCACATGAGGACACATACTGGTGAAAAACCATTTCAGTGTGATCATTGTAATAAAACGTTTGGACAGAATGGACATTTATTGATTCACAAGAGGATACATACTGGGGAAAAACCATTTAAGTGTGGAATATGTGATAAAAGGTTTAGTAAAAGTGGAAATCTAACAGTACATATCAGGATACATACTGGAGAGAAGCCATTTAAGTGTGAAGTGTGTAATCAAATGTTTAGACAAGGTGGAGATCTTGATATGCACATGAGGATACATACTGGCGAAAAACCATTTAAGTGTGAAGTATGTGATAAAATGTTTAGTAAAAGTGGAGATCTGAAAAAGCACATGAGGACACATACTGGAGAAAAATCATTTAAGTGTGGAATATGTAATAAAAGGTTTAGTAACAGTGGAAGTCTTAATATGCACTCGAGGACACATACAGGAGAAAAGCTGTTTATGTGTGAAGTTTGTTGCAAACGGTTTATTGGAAAAGGTGAACTGAAAAAGCACATGAAGACACATACCTGAGAACAACCTCGTAAGTGTGAAGTATGTCATAAAAGGTTTAGTCACAATGGAAATCTGAACCAGCATGTGAGGATTCGTACTGTAGAAAAACTATATAAGTGTGCATTATGTAATGAAACATTTAATTCAAATGGATATCTAGTGATACACATGAAGATTCATACCAGTGAAAATCCTCTTGAGTTTAAAGTATGTGATGTATAGTCGAAGTTGTAAATTTGAATATTGGAAAATAATTGAATATATTATTCCAGATTAATTCCATTAGTTTTAAAAGTCATTTTGTATCACAGTAATATAAAATGTATTTGAATGTTAATTATCACATTGTAATTGCAATGTATAAATTAAATAATTCCTCAAAGATATATCTGAACATAACTGGAAACTCTGAAAATAGATTCTGAAGTCAAAATATTTTCTTAGAGATTTTAATCATTCTTCAGGAAAATGACATAAAACTGTATTGAGTTGGAAATAGAAAAGTTGCAACTTGAAAATAACAGAATTGAAAAAGAAATTATAAAATTGGAGAACTAAAACCATGTGGAGATGTAAGATGGCAGTGATAACAATATTTACATGTGAGCACCTGAATACTTTGAGCAAACGGTGGCCCTGGGTATTCAAAGATATCATTTGTTTCAATTCATAAAAGTTATGCTCAATTCTTCACCATCACCCTTCTCAACATATGAGTATTTTGCAGTTTCATTAAATGCATTATCTGTTTCAGCAGGAATAATATCACAGATTTCAATACCAATAGCAAATGCTACAATTATGACTGCATTAGTATTAAGGGAAACTCTTATAACATCATGTAGGGGTCCTGTGTGGACAAGGTCTCTAAATCTATCTCTGTTATGGATCACTGCCATTTCACCTCTGTCTGCATGAGTTCAAAATGGCACATGTAACAGGTATGACTGGATTAGTATTATTGGAAACTCTTCAACCATCATGTAAAAAGTGAAATCTGCATTTAATTATTATCAAGGTCTGTTTCATTTGTACTCTTGTCCTGTCATTATCAAATGTTCTTTCTGCATCATTGTTTGGGACTAAAAATGGTTTCTTGAGGAAAGATCTACTCTGGGTACACAGAATCCCTTAAAAGCAGCACATTATATTTTCCTGAAAGTGAAAATAATATGCATTCTATGGAAGGTCAACTGGTTCATTTTTTTGTGTTTGTTTTGGTTGATTAGGATTTTTAACATAGTTTTATAAATAAAATCAGTCATATCGCTACGATGTCTGCAGTGAGGCATTTTATAGTGATGTCTATCACTGGGGCATCATGTCGCAGACATGTAGCATGATGTCCCACCATCACATTATCCTGACACCAGGCCGACCAGTCCTAACACTAACCTCTTAATGTTGAACACCAAGCCAGTTAGCTGTTAGTACCATGTATGACTCGGTCGGTGATCAAACCCACAACCTTCCACTTCCACGACGGATGCTCTAACCACTAGGCCACCAGAGCAGTCCTTATTAAGTTTTATGTTACTTACTATCATATTTAATTGATTTTATTATAAAGCTTCAACATAATACAGATCTTGATTTGGAACACAGTATCATTATTATGTATAGAATAAATTGATCACCAAATATATTCTAAAAAATCATCACTATTCTAGTTAGGAATTTTAAACTGTAATCATTCTAATGAAGTATTTTATTAAATATTTATTTTCATTAGTCCATGCAATAATATGACTGCAAGTTGGTCAATGTAAATACACTCAATCTTGTAATAACTGTAATTTAACTCATAGGTCTTTCTAGGATTTTTTATTTTATCACATGTTTAATAACCATACCATTGATTCCAAATAATCTTTACTGTAATATGATATATCTTTCTAAGATAATATTTAATTGGAATGTATTATTATTATAACTACATGATATATTCAGTTTCTTTAAATTCACTGGGTTAATGACACTGTGGCATTATTAACTGGCGTAGTTTTATTTATATTTCGTAATGATAATGGCTATATTACAGTAGCAGCAAAGAGGGTGGACAGACCGAAACTATTTCAGACAAAACGAAACTATTTCAAGCAAGCCGAAACTATTTCAGACAAACCGAAACTATTTTATGCAGACAAAACAATACAGAAATAGTTTCGGTTTCTCGCGCTACAGAGACAGAGTCTCCAGACAGACCCGGCGCTGATTGCATTGTGGAGACAAATTGTTTTAACCGAATATTTGATCAAGTTCGATATGATATCTTGATCTAGGGTCGTGCAAATTTATCGTTACAAATCCATGTGGAATTCACTGAGTGTGACTAAAGAAATGAAAGAGATTATAATCCATATCACCGCCGCACCAAGTTTGCCAAATATTGCGTAGCGTATGTGTGTCAGCTCCATTAAATACAGCAAGAATATTGCAGTTATCTCTGATCACTTTTGGTATTTATGTGTATCATTGAGTGACATATATCACATCAGTATTTTTATGCCTACCTCTGGAAAATATCCTAGGAGGATTCTTTTGATTGTCTAACATGACATCATCATATACGACTAAATTGTTAATATTTCCATCAATATCATCTATACTCGTTAAAATCCTTTAACACCTCATAACATCGCTGATCTTCTACACTAGGGGCTACTAAATACAACTTATCCCATTTCATCCGTCTCGTTTTTAAAAAATTAAGTAACAACTGCATCTTGCCGCTTCCAGATGGTCCGATTATAATTATATGAATAGAATTTGGCAGCACTGCATGATGTTAAAAAAACGAGGACGTGATATTGCAGCCAAGTTAGCAAAATTACCAGGAACACCATGGTCAAAATATCCTGGAGAAAATCACCTTCCAGGGTATAGTTATTGTGGACTCGGGACCAGACTCGATATCCGAATCGATGATCAAAACCAACCCAAACCTGGTGAATATCGAATAAACGATATTGATAAGGCATGTCATGCTCATGATGTTGGTTTTAAAAGCAGCAATCTGCAACACAGAAATATTGCAGATGCGAAATTGATTTATGCGTTTAATTCTATCACTGATAAATCCTGCAAAGAAAAGTTGGCTTCATGGTTGATAAAATCGGCGATGAAAAGTAAATTGATGTTGGGTGCTGGTAATTAATAACATCATGGAATCTATTTATTATTCCCCAAGAGGATGCTAGAGGAGTAAATCAGCAATCAGTAAACTTGCTAGCACCGCAAAGGTGAAAAATACCACTGCAGCGGATTGGTTATCCAAACAGGTGATATGGCAAATTTATCTACCATCACCTAAACAAATTAACTTCTCGCATTTTGATGTCAGCATCCATAATGAAGTTCATCAAGCTGATATATTATTTCTGCCGCATGATGGTGTTTACAAGTACGCGCTAACCGTAGTTGATGTTGTGAGTAGATACAAACAAGCAGAACCTCTAAAGACAAAATCATCAACGAGGTGGCTTCTGCATTTGAAAGGATTTATTGGCGGGGTCCTCTGCAATGGGCCAAATCTATTATAAGTTGATCCTGGCAAGGAATTTCCGGGTGTAGTGTTATCAACAATGAAGCATCATAATGTCACCATCAGACGAGGACATACTGCATTACATCGTGATCAGGCAATTGTTGAATGATTTAATCAGATACTTGCTGAGAAGTTATTTGGATATCAATACATGAAGGAATTTATTCAGGATAAACGATCTCGTGAATGGGTCAAGAGATTACCAGGTGTTATTACCACGCTAAATAATGAGTTTACTTGAACAATTAATATGAAACCTAACAACGCAATTAAAAAAAAGTATTTACCCATAAAACCACAAAATGATTTTTCAAAACAACCAGTACACAGCAGTGTCACTGTTAGATATTTATATGATCCAAGAGAGTTTGAAGGTGACAAAATAAAAGAGCTACTAATCTTATTTGGAGTGTCACTGCACAAAAAATATCTAGCATAACACGATCCACAGTTAGACCGCAAGTCTATAGGTTGGATTCAACTGCTCCTCAGCGAGGATTTACAGGGGAACAACTATAGGTGATACCCGAGGATACTCAATAACCACCGCGTGGTCTTAACTAGCACCTCTGCATCTATTGCACTCAAGACAAGTCAGCATCACATTATGTCTGGTATGGTAAATTGGCGGGGGTCTTTATCCGACCAACACCAACACATTATACAATTACAACTCGCGCCGTGAATAATCTGTTGTTGTTTTAGTGTAATTATACATACGGCATCAATATCAAATTTTGTATTATTTTTTTTTATCCTGCTGTTTATAACCAGTGAGTTTTTTCTGATTATGTCTTTGCTGACAATATCATTGTTGCTGGTGTCATTATAATCCAAAATAACTCTTTGAAGTTGATTTATTCTTTGTACTCTGGACACTGCAAGATAAACTAAATTCAACCACTCGATGCAATTATCTATGATCCAAACAATTGTATCGGATATACTCAACCCCTGCGAAGAATGTATCGTTGCTGCGTATCCTAGCTTCCATGGGGATTTATCAGCACGCAATGCATCTTTGATGACATTGATATCAACCAATAGAATATCATTTAACACTAGAATCTGCTTTTCACTTTGTCCTGGAATATCAACTTAGATATTTTGTCTTCGTGTATCCTTGGGTCTGTAACACAATGGCACTGGAAGTGTTGCAAATTTTTCTTTATGCGTGTTAAATAACTTCATATGAAGTATGTCTGTGATTATCTTTCTACTTGCCACTATCAAATCATTTGGTCTCCATGCTTCCCAGAAATAATTTAATGGGGTTTCTGAAATTATTTCACGCGCTATTTCACATTGGATTCTATCCGGTTGTAATATGATTAATTTCTTGAACTCGCGTAATTCATTATCAAGTGATCTATGATCAGTACTAATTTCTTCATAATATTCTACAAAATTCTTTAGCCAATTATGCGGGGATAAACCGACAAATGGTGGTGGTTGACCATGATCGCCACACGTTATTACTTTTGTATTCGCTAGCAATAACCAATGGAGAAACTTTTGTAATACATCTAACGACACTGTGCATATCTCATCCCAAATTAGGATTTCAGGAATATATTTCTCGCCCTTTCGATCATTAGTCCATTCGTCACCTTTCCATCGAAAGAAACTGTGATAAGTACAAGCATTAATTTATCGCTGTTTCATCTCTCTTGCAAGTCTGTGTGTTGGTGATAGCACAGTCATGTTTGATTCCCTTGAAATAATTCAATCGCACGAGTCGTCTTCCCTGACCCACCACAGCCATTTAGGTAACTGGTTTTATTCTACATATTGGATCGGATATCGAAGCTGCATTAGCTATTTCTAATATCTGACTATTTTTCAAGTAATTTTTTTCAACTGTAACATCTGCTGATTTGGAATAATCACGCAGTATTTCCTTTTTAATTCTCCATGATCGCCAACTCTCATCTGAATTAGTGAATTCGGCCACTGCTTCTTTATGTTTTATATCTATATAAAATGAATCGGTGGCGACTCTAACCGCGGTGTCAGGAAATCTATTTATCATCGAAAGTAAATTAATAGAAGCATAAGCCAGCATAGACGCCCTTAAGTACGTATACTGAGGATTTTCTCCATCTGTGTGAGTAAAAATTGTACCTAATTTGGTTCCATCGGACAAGAAAGCGTCTTTAAGATCGACATGAATACCCCTAGATGTTGCATCTGCGATTATAAAATCGTATTCAGCATCATCTATAATCAACCGCGAAGAATATCATTTGTGGTCGTATTTTCCACCCTGTGTGAACATACCAATTATTCTTCTACCGAGATCTTTTGCGTGTTTATTTCTAACTTCAAAGATTTCTTTGGACCACCTAACGATATATTCTTCGTCTAGATTAGGAATTTTTTTTTTGTTTTCGGTGATTATACTATCTAGACTATCGGGTTGTGGTAACCAGATTTCAGTTTCTTTTCGATATGATATAATTGCTCACTGACAATCAGCGATATCAGCATTTTAGAATCAATCATATACCGTAATAACACTATTGGCATCCAGTGTTTTTCAGAGATGTGTCTACCAAACCAAACATAACAACACGGATGAAGTCCTTTAGCCAATTCAAATGATACCACATTATCGAATCCGGTTAAATCAAAATCGGGCAGTGGTCCATGAATCGCAACACGGGTCATCTCGTGTGTGGGATGTCCAAATCGTTTGAAGTTCTCAGAACAGTCTCCATACCCAAGAAAACTCCCCAGATAACACGCAGTTATATCAACCGAAATGATGTTTTCAGGGTCGTATTTTGTATTCCATAATCCGCCATGGCCACAATCCACGCAGCTTGGTTCGATGTCTGAGAGAAATTCTGCGCGTGTTGGTTTCCATAGATTTCTCTTTCTCGTGAAATGAGCTGCAACCGACGGCATTGTAAAACAGTTTGTCAGTAATTGTTCGTCGTAGTCCGTTGAAAAACCACTAGCTAATTTTCTCATCTCGTCATTGAGGGCTTCAGTACGATATATTTCGCCGTTGGATCTTACATATTGATCAAATTTACCCTCTTCGTTTTCAAAACTGTGAAGTAACCACACTGACACAGGATCATTTTTACTTAACTCGTAAATAAAATAAAATAATTTCTCCTCAGAGAATTCCACGGGTAGATATTTTATGGTTCTATCCCGCGGAAATATTGTTACTGCGGAGGTCCACGCGTGTGCATTATGGTCAATACTTTTTAATGGAGATCCTCACGATTTATATTTTGAGTCGTATAATACCTCTCCTGTTACTGTCGCTAAGGTTATTGGAAATTTTAGTATCCGTTCTAGTTCAGCTACATTTTAAATTGTTGCTCCACTCTCATTTACTGTTAGTCAACATTCGTTTATTTTTGTGTCTTAGAGCCGTCAATTTGTTTCCACGCAACGCATTTGTAAAATGCTCTATTATTCGTTCTGCTACACAATTCAACTGCGAATATTTCATTTGTTTTCATTTTTCATTACTCGGTTTATCATTTATCGGATAGATCCCCACAACAGCGGTTACAGAATAAGCTCTCTCGTAATACGGTTTGTCAATTCCAGTCAGAATTCCTGGTTTGGAATCCTGACTCACAGTGTCGGGTCTTTTTTTTCAGGATGGGTTCAAATTTGTCGCGTATAATCCAGTTTCCCGTTTCTGAGCAGAGAATGAATTTCACTCTAAAAAAATACTTTTTCTGATCAAGATGCGAAATTATCACTGCTGCTCTTTCGTTGTTCATAGTAGCATCAACTCTACCATCAATTCGAAATGCTGACCAACAGTGAGATGCTCCATCGCGCTTGAATTCATTAAATGCATCACGGATTCTACCTATCATGCTTCTATCACTTATTAGACCCTTTGTTACATCAGTGGAGACTATCGAGATTGAATTTAACATTTTTCCAAGGCGTAAGTTTCGTTAATCTCTCGAATTCCTCCATATTATAATTAACACAAGTATTTAAATAAAGAATTTATTATATAATGAATCATTGCAAATGGCTTATGATATGATCAGTAACCGCTTGTAACAAATCATGCAGAAATTAATTTTGTGGATATCATTTACAAAGCGTACGTCGTGGGAGTTTTGGGTCGTTATCTTGCATAAGATGTGGAGTAGGTGTGCAGGGTAAGTCGCATTTATGTCTCAATTGTGGTGGTAAGCGATACAGAGAGTTAAAGCGCTATTTTGATAATAGAGTTAAAAACTCCATCAAGGACTCCATTAAAGATTCCGACTCCGACTCCATCCCTGACTCTGTCAGGGACAAAATCATAAGATCACCTCAAGACTACATTGATATATTCTGAAGTAATAATTAAACCAAATAATGAATTAGACAAATACTATATAGAATATAAATGAACCAAGAATTTCAGCCACATCCCGTGATCATCGATTATGAAACATCACGTGATGGTATTGTCAGTCACCGCAGGCTGAACAAACCATTAGGATTTGATAATGGTCTTGGATATCTTATGTTTGGTGCTGAAAAGAGAAGATAGCTCAACCACCGGATAATATATGAATGTTACAATGGATTGATCAAAGATGGTTTTGTAGTTGGTCATATTGATTCTAATCCTAAGAACAATTCTTTATCGAATCTACGAGCTATAACACAAAGTGAAAACACCAAACGAGGAGGGACTGGAAAATACTCGAAAAATGCGAAACCTATAAAATCAAAAAATATTCATACAGGCGAAGAAAGAGCATTTAAATAAATGACTTAAGCCGGTAGGTAATTTGATATTTGCGAACCTTCGGTACGAAAAGTAGCAGAACGAATATATCAATCTGCTTTTTCTATAAAAAAATAAACTTCAATTCGTATATACCTGAATTATTATATATAGCATTAAGGGGAATAGGTCGTGTGGCTTTGTGTGTATGTAGTTTTGAAACAGAGTTACGGATCTTAAGGGGATAACTCGTTTGGGTTTGTATATGATTTTTTTAAAACAATTGTCACCGGATCTCAATGGGATTTTTATATGACTGAATGTTTTTTTGTGTGGTTTATACACCATCCGTTGGATGAAACCCTTGACGTGATACACTTCTATTATATTTAGAATTATAGACTTGTAGATTACGAACACTAGTTCATTCTGTATATGGTTGGGATCTCGTCCTGGGGCCCAGCGTTCGACTCTCGTTGCAGACGTTATTGTCAACGGTACCGATCGGAAGGTTTTTCTGTATAATTGGGGCTTTAAGCCACTCTAAATTCAACCGTGAAACCAACATATGTCACACAACGTCACACGGTGTGAATGTGTTTTTGCATTCAACCCGGGGTGATTTTGTTGGGGATATGGTGGTTTCAGTTGAAAGTAGAACATCCCCTTATGTGTATGTGCCGTCCTATTTCATATATCATCATTGTAAATACCATATATCATTGTAAATATGTAAATATCTATATGTAAATGTGACGTCCATTCACCAAGCATACCTCCTTGGGGTTCTAACCCGTTATTTGACGAGTTAGATCCCCTCTCGGAGACTATGCTTCGTGGTACTACTGGGCCTCTCAGATCTGAATAACACCTGAGGGGTTCCAAATGACAATGTGTTGTCTTATATATGTAACCTCTGGGCCTGTCAGATGTGAATAACACCTGAAAGGTTCCAAATGGGGGTATTCATGTATATCTCTAGGCACAATAAGATACGAATAACACTTAAGAGAGAATGGAAATTCATCATATCATACGAAAACGGGTAAAAAATGACCCCTTATTTTTTTATTACATATATAATATATCATATAATGAATTTCGGAAATATGAATGACATTATAATTGAGATTTCAAAATTGAAAAATCAAGGAATACAATTTTCAGATAAATTAGATCGTAATCAGATTCTCTATGGATTTCATGATCTTGATAATAGCGCCCAGAATAATAGATATGTCCTTGCCAAACAGTATGATCAAATGAATTCAGCACGCGGTAAATGACTCGCTTGGATTTTGTAACGACATCAACAAATTTATCCCGCTATTAACTGCGGTCGAAAAGGTCAGAGGCGAATTGGGGCAACAATATGAAATCAAACGCATAATAAGCTCAAAATTAAAACAATAAGGGAAATCACCAGACAAAATGAAAATAACTTCCCCGTTTTGGTTGCCTCAACACAGTGAAAAATCTCTCCATGGATTAATTGACACTCTAAACACAAAGATGTACAATGCCCCTACCTGTTTGCAAGTTTGAGTAATCTACAATTCTACAGTCCCAGTGATTAAATCACCGAGCTAAATAATTCTATAGACAGGTATGCTTACTCACACAGAACAGAACCTCTATAATACCTTTCCATGTTGTGTATTTTTTTATGTCACGGAGACTTCGTCTCTGCGATTCAAGTAATGAATTTCGGGTGGGTGTGAATTCACGGATTTTGTTTTATTTGTTAATTGGTGAAATATTTTTTTTATTGATTTTTTTTGGTCGTTTTTTGTCGGTTTTGGTTGTTTTTGTTGTGTTTTTATGCAATCCGTTGACATCATTTCATCAAAATCGAGGGCAAAACCCCAGGAATTCATTTAGAGAAAATCGATTTTTATGAGATTTCTATCCTTGTTAGGCACATTTTGTGGTGTTTTTCGTCGTGATCGTCGAATCTTCTATGATTTTTTCATTGCTTTTGTACTGTTTTTGGCTAATCCGTCGACATAATTTCAGGAAAATCGATTTTCTCTAAATGAATTCCTGGGGTTTTCATACTCGATTGTCACATGAATAAAATGAAACGCGTTGCAATATGTGGATTTGCGTTTACAATTTAGATCGTATATTAATTTATAATTGTAGGTGAAGCCCTAACAACTAGATTAGCACGCGGGAGATTAGCTGAGATTAAGAGATTTATTCCGGTTCGAAATAAGCTCCAAACGAAACAAGAATTTCAAATCGAAGTAAACAAAGTACCGAACAATTATTCAAACCCATTACTAAAGCAACCGGGAAAGTCGTATCGACCACTGAAAAAGCCATATGGAGAGATATTCCTGAGGAACAACGAGTGAAAAAACCGGCCCTTCTTCCTTTACTTGAAAAAATAGCAAAAAGATCCAAGCAAACAAAGGAATCTTTAAAAACACTTCCTGGTGATAAAATAGCTGCTACACGACCTGAACAACCTGAAATTGATATTATTGAACAACCTGAACAAAAACAAGAAGAAGAGAATGAAGAACAAAAACAGAAGGGTGATATTAAACAACATGAAGAGGGTGAAGAACAAAAATAGGAGGGTAATGTTGGTAAAATTCAAAGAGGTTTTCCCTTTTTAAACAAATTCACCGAAGGGATTAAAATAAAAATAAAACAATTTCAGTTATTAAAAATCAGCGATTATCAAGCTTTTGGTAATTTCGCTGCTAACAGCTATCTTTCAAGAAAAGAGTTTTTAAAAGACATTTATGAGGGTAGTGGAATAACTCGCAATGAATGGGTTAATTGGTTATATAAATTGAACAGGGGGATTGGTCGTATAAATACAAAAGAATTAGGGTATAAAAATTTAGGGAGGGAATTGAAAATTATGATATACAACAACAATAAATCGAAGAACGAAAACAACAAAGAGAAGAAATAAAAAAAAATTGAAGAAAAACGTCAAGCACGGATACAAAACAAAAAAAATCACCATCTGATCGAAAAGAAGAAGGTGCAAGTGGTACTACCGATAAGGGTTTTTCACAAAGTGGATCTCCAAGAGGGGTTTCAGGTAGTGGTCTAGTTCGTTGTACTAGTAATATTTTCGGGGATATATCACGATTAGAAATTTTCGTAGGAGGGAAACAAGCCGAAAATGACTCACCGGAAATAATTAATGAGGCCGCTGATATCTGCAGACGACTATTTGAGGGTGGTATCATGGATATTGGTGTATATCGAGAGTTCATTGATGAGCTAGCAGACGGTTATGACAGTGACTAGAAATCCAAAGAATTTTTACGATTAGATAAATGTCATTTAAATAAGATGATCATTCACTACAACCACAATAAACGAACCATGACTTACGTAGTAAACACACTATTGCCTGTTTACAGAGATTACTACGGAGATGGTATCGACAATACCATTGCAGGGTTATTTGCAAGAATGGCTCCAAAAATAGTACCAATCGCAAAACAATTATAAATCAAAGCTATTGATGTTATTTGTGATAAGGGTATGAGCGCTGTTGGTAATGTTGCCGGGAAAGCATTTTCCGCGGGTAAGGAAAAACTAGTAACGTTAATTCGGCGACGAAAGAAACCACTACCAATGATAAAATCACTGGGGCCACTACCATTTACGAAAATTATGCCTGCAAGTATTAGAAAAATAATAAACAAACGCAGTGGATCGAAAAATAGCATCGCTGAACAATGATGGATATGACACTCAGGGATATATTACTGCAAATATGATAGCGGGAAGTGGTTTGAAATCGCGAGCGAGATAGCGATTTAGATCAAGAAATATATAATATGTTCAAATCATCTCCTGATACAGCGTTTGATATGGACACCCTAGTACCCAAGGATGATTATGTGCGCGATTATTAGTTATATTCCTATCATGCAGTACAATCGGATCTTCGATCAAGAATCGAACTTCATGTCCATGGTACCAGCAAATACGTTCTACCCGCTGAAGCATTTATCGAAGTAGAAGGAGAACTCGTAACAAATGTTTCAGCAGATACACCATATGCTGATGACCCAAATATACGAGTTGGCTTTGTCAGTAATGGTATCAAGGCGGTATTCGAGAGTGCTAAATATATGATTGGTGGAAGAGAGATCGAGTCTATAGAGCGTGAGGTTGATGTTGCCATAACAATAGTGGGGTTAGCAAGATATTCTGATGATTATACAAGATCGGCAGGTCCGTCTATGATGTTCTCTAAGGATATTACTAATCACGCTGAACACATTCAGTATACTAAATTGCTGACACCACAAGCTACTGCAGTTAATCAACAACCAGATGATGTTGATCACGAAGATAGATTAGGTGGTGCCTTTGATATTATAAAAAGTACTAATCCTAATTACAACCTAGGATTTGCATTACGCGTAGCAATGTTGCAAGGACAGCGTCGACATTTTTCATGCGCGATTCCACTGCATCATATTTTGCAGAAATGTTAGAAACGTTATCTATGGAGGGAAACGTACAGTACAACTCGTGCGAAAGGATAGTGATAATGATGCAATCTGGCGTGGTGCTGGTGTTGCTGCTGGGAAAGTCATTATATCAAAACTATCATTGTGGATGCCAGTAATGACTCCATCAATTAACATGGAAGAAAGATTACTATCATTTATGCATCATGGAGGAAAATCATTGCTATCATGGGTAATAACAACAACAGATACCATAGATTCTAATATCGATGGTACACTTACATGGCACCTGGCATCAAAGCAAGGCATTGCTGCGCCACGTCATATATGTATTGCGTTACAGGATAAAACGCGATTAAACTCTCAGGAACGGAGTCATATCATATTTGATCAAATAGGTGTTAATGAAGTATCATTGAAAATAAACGGCCAACAGCAACCATCAGAGGATATACTACTTGATTACGGAACCAACCAAATAGCACGCGCGTATCATCGTTTGTTGACATTTATGGGACGCGATCATAGCGTAGATACTGCTCTGCAAATATCACAATTTGATTTTAAAAATCGTTATCCCATCTTATACTTCTCACTGGAACATCTTGATTTACCCAGACAATCCGTAGGTGACATACACTTCAGAGCTCGTGTAACTCGTCCGGTTGTAAGTGGTATTGTCACTATCCCGAATTACAGAGCAGTTGCTGTCATTCTCAGCGACAAATCGATGCTACTCGAAGGTGTTGGTAGATGAATGAGGGTAGTTGATGCACCAGTAGAAAATATGTTGTAGACAATTAGATCAACATGTTATTAAATAAAATGTCGTACAATCATGTTAGTGTTACGTTAACTCCTGGTCAAATTAAAAAATTGCAATCGGAATCAGCTAAAAAATGTGGAACCACAATATCGCTGAATCACAATCGGATCTCTGGTGGTCAAAATAAATTGTCGTTGACAACTAGTCAGATAAAACACTTCAATGATGCTATCAAGGATAAAAAAAACGTGTTCAGATCACTCTCTCTGTGGCCGCGATCAGAGACATGATAAAATCAGGTGGTATATTTCCACTTTTCGCTGCGTTACCAGCGTTCATTGCGGCAGCGGCCCAAGCGGTAGCAAAAGCAGCCGCTGTAGGAGCCGTTGGTACAGCGGCAGGGATGGCACTAAAGAAAGCAACTGGAAAGGGGTATATGAAAAGAAAAGACCAGGAAAGGGACTGAGACTATCAGGAACTCCGTATTCATGTTACAGCGGAAAGGGCCTGGGACTTGGAACAGTTTACTAACAATAATTCCCATGTCAAATTTTGATTTACTCGATGATGCTAGAAAACTAGCGATAAAACACTTTAGAGGTGTCTTTATGAGAGATCAATTACCACAACAACCAAACAATGCTGAAACCGGTATCATTAATCTCGATAACAGCACCGGACCTGGAATTCACTGGGTTGCATACGCGATTGATCCGCGTGTAATTTTTTATTTCGATTCATATGGATTAGCACCGCCTAAAGAATTTGTGCGTTATATACGCCACTTAAAAATTCCTATCTGGTACTCCACGCTACCACCACAGAAAATGAATGACCCACCAATATGCGGCATAGAAGTATTAAATGTCTTCAACGCTATTTCATCATCGGGAAAACCACCATATAAAACCGTACACGAATACACGAGTACTCGCTTTTTAGAGAGAAATTATATAAAATAACATGATTGATATTTGGTGAAGATACCTCTCAAGTCTAAAAAAACCACCACGGAAATATCTGCAGCCGGTGAAGTAAAAAAAAATAATCGAAGATGAAATATCCGAGATGTTAAACCTTGAAAGTGTTGATCCCAATGAAATAGTTGTATTTCAAGATCGTCAGGGTAAATTGAAAACGAATAATGTTTCCCTTGATGATATCTTAGTTAAACGACTCGACGCAGTAGAAGATACTATCGCGTTGTTTTTCAAGGAGGGTAAACTTAAACTAGATGTTCTCATTTCGACGCTCACAGATAAATTAACAGCGTTCGGTGATAATTATTCATCAACGATGGAATTATTAAAAAATTTGCGCGATGAATATGACGACCATATAACTAAATTCGATCAGTTTTCTGAATTACGAAGAAGTATAATTTACAATATTGACAAACCTCTATTAGATTTCATTGGAAATCTACCGGTGACCACACCGAAACTCACAGAGTTAAAAACAGCTATGTTAGAATTAGCAACATTCCAATCTAGGTATGGAGATCATGCTGAGAAATTTTCGTAAAAATGTCATTGAGAAATTCTTTGGAGGGATCTCATTAGATAAACTCGACATCAAACTCCCGGATATTAGAAAATCCATTGATGAGATGAAAAACACCATCGAGGTAATCAGAGATGATGCATCGAGGATGATAGAAACACTTGAAAAAACAAAGATTCCTCATGAGAAAACCAACAACGTAGTATACACGATTCAACACGGATCATTTACGTGGACACCACAAAATAACATTAAAATAACCGCACCGTCAAAGGTATTTATCGATTACCACTAGTATCGCCGACTCAGTTTAATATTTCATCAACGAGTTCATCTCTGGTCAACAACATAATATCAACGATCATCGACAAGGAAACAACTGAACGATGCACAATAATGTCCACCGATAATAATTTGGCTAGGGTTTCAATAACATGGTATGTGGAATTTGTGGTGAATTTAAGTAAACAACTTAATTGAAAACGCCAGCGTTTTTATTGCTAACAATTTGAAATCTGTTGTAAAAAATAAATAAAATGTTATCGTTGGCAACGTCACTGCAGTATCACTATGATCAGGTCAGAGAATTTCAAACTAAACTCAAAACACTCACTGAGGAGTATCAAGTAAAAATAAAAAAATACCGACGAAGAATTACCTCACTTGATGTTACCGTATACTCGGTATCGGGTGTAATTACCAGAGCTGGTATTATACTCTTCTCGGTGACAATTATTGTCCCGATAACTGTTCCAATTTGTATATCAGCGGCGACAACAGTTGCGGGAATAATTTCAATAATAGCAACCAAAAAAACATCATCATGTAGCCAGCGCAAACTGCAGGATTACGTAGTTAAGTTCCATGTTGTGTCAACCGCATACTCACAATTTTCCTCGATGATATCGTCCTCCCTCGATGAGACATTAATATCAGAAAGTGAATTTTCCGCGATGGTACGTGTTTATGATTCAGCGATGTCAAAATTAGAAAAACAACACGAATATAATAACAATGGCAACATCGCAAGAACTACTTCAACGAATAGCGGAAACACCATCGCAGTGAAAACCAGCATGATCTCAATAACCTCAACCAATCCTGAATTCAGTGTGAATTTATCCACTGCGATTCCGGTGAACATCATATTGTTCACGCTACGTAAAAATCCAAATATCACACACACACACACACACACACACGCGCGCTTTCAAAACGACTGATTAATTTGGAATTCCAAGTTTTTGCGCGCATTTTTTCGACAAATGGTTTCTAAGTTGAAGCTATGGACCATGCAAATTCTAGAGAAAGAACGTAACAATT
This sequence comes from Unio pictorum, assembly GCA_030141615.1. Classification (NCBI taxonomy): domain Eukaryota; kingdom Metazoa; phylum Mollusca; class Bivalvia; order Unionida; family Unionidae; genus Unio; species Unio pictorum. The sequence continues at coordinate 7,277,709 of JARLTB010000013.1, read as the reverse complement.
TGGAATTTTAACTTGTTGCTCACAATGTCTCGAGAAATGTCATATCCCAAATTGAAGCCAAAAAAGCAAGAGTGGAAATCTGAAGTCGTACATGATGGAACACACTGAAAAAATACATTTTCAGTGTAAAGTATGTAATAAAAAGTTTCTTGGGATTGAACTTTTGAATGAACACATTAAGATGCATACTGAAGAACAGCCATTCAAGTGTGAAGTATGTAATAAAAGGTTTAATCATAGTGGACACTTGAAACAGCACACGAGGACACATACAGGAGAAAACCCATTCAAGTGCGAAGTATGTAATAAAAGGTTTAGTACGAGGGAAAAGCTAACGGTGCACATGAAGACTCATTCTGGAGAAAAGCCATTTAAATGTGAAGCATGTGATAAAAGATTTAGTAACGGTGGAAAGCTAACGATCCATTTGAGGATACATACTGGTAAAAAAACATACAAGTGTGAAGTATGTGAGAAAGTGTTTAGTGAAAGTGGAGTTCTGAAAAAGCACATGGGGACACATACTGAAAAAAAATCATTTAAGTGTGAAATATGTGATAAAAGTTTTAGTAGAAGTGGAAATCTAAAAGTACATATGAGGATACATACTGGAGAAAAACCATTTACGTGTGAAGTGTGTAATAAAATGTTTAGACAGAGTGGAGACCTTAAAATGCACATGAGGATACATACTGGAGAAGAACCATTTAAGTGTGAAGTATGTGATAAAAGGTTTGCTTTAAGTGGAAGTCGTACAAGGCACATGAGGACACATACTGGAGAAAAATTTTATAAGTGTGGAATCTGTGGTAAAAGTTTTAGTAGACGTGGAAATCTAACACTGCATATGTGGATACATACTGGAGATAAACCAATTAAGTGTGAAGTATGCAATTAAATGCTTATTAAGACTGGAAAGGTGCATATTCACATGAGGACATATATAGGAGAAAAACTGTGTGTGTTTGAAGTTTGTTGTAAAAGGTTTAAGTAACGTAAAGTTGTGTTACTGGGGAGTGTGTGAAAAGAGAGTGTATTGTTTGGAAAGTTTAAAGACTGGGGGTGAAGAGAGAGTGAGCACACTTAGAAAGCCATTTATTTGTGAAGTAATGTAACAAACTATTTAATTAAAATAGACATCTAGTGATACACACGAGTACGCAAACGGGAGAAAAGCCTATTGAGTAAGATGTGATGAAGGTTTAGTCCCAGTTGTAGTTTGAATGAATGGAAAATGCTAGAATATTCCAGATGAATTCCATTAATTATGAAGGTCACTTTATATCACAATCATATAAAATGTCTTTGAACGAGTTCTTACCAATGCCAATAAGCACATTGCCAAATGAATTCCATTAGTTATGAAAGTCCTTTGTATCACAGTAATATAAAATATCTTTGAATGAGTTCTCACCAATGACAAATCACAATTATCTCATTGTAGTTGCAATGAATAATTTTAATAATTCCTTCATGAAAATATCTGTACAATCTGTAGCTTATAGATTTTTCAAAGACTGATTGTAACAGGTAGTGATGGGAATCGGTCACAAATTCATAATCGATAATCGGATTCCCTTAAGCAACTGATCATCGATTATAATCAGTTTCATAGAGCAAATTTTAATTTTTTTTAAACAGTCATATCTTTGATCAAGATTCCAATATGTTTATAAATGTACAGGAGTAACCTCTTTTAATGACATGTATACTTTAACCTGAGAATAATATTACATTATGTGTTACGTTTGCTCAACAACTTTGTTAAATATATGCATTTTTTTATGGCTGATCAGTCATATGTAACTGAAATACTGCTACAATCCCCTGAAATTATTTTGTTCACATGTGATGTATCTATAATTTAAAGTATAGAAGGACATGTATTTCTTGTTTGTCATTGTTTATAAATACTACAAAAGATTTGCAATTTGACTGAAACACATCAACAAAATGTGTTTAAATTTATTAACTCAACAATTTAACAACTTGACCATGTAATAATGACTATATATTCCTAATTATGATTCATAAGGTTTCATATTTGCATTTGTGAATGGAATTAATAAATTTCAGGTCAACTTTAGTGGCTGGTCGTTTTACTAACCTTTGTGCTTTGCATACACCTAGAAAAGTAGTCTCCCTTTACACACAATCGATTATGGAGTTCACAAATGATTATCTGCCCAACCAACTGATGATCGATTATAATCGATAATCGGTACAACACTAGTAACAGGAACGAATACTTTCTGTCCAAATCTACTATTTCCATACAAACTGTTACCTAACCTGGGACACAACATAATGCCATGGGTCCATGTTCATGAAACTTGTTAAAGTTGAGTGAGAAATCCAACTCAAAATGCCAGAAATTGTCCCATTTATTATTGTCCACTCAGTGTATGATTCACAAAAACTGATCTCATATTTTGAGTGAATCTGAGGGGGACATAATGCTAAACTTATTAGGTGCATTAAGTGATCAGTTACTGAAATTGCCATTTAGGAAAGTTTAATATATACTTGCTGCTAAGAAGATGCTTGCATGTTTCCTTAAACAATCATGTTGACTGTATTGGCTTTGTCATAATAGGGTGCTTTGTGTGTAGTATAAAATATGTATTATACGAAAGTTAAGAAAAATACAATGTGCTTATTGAACCAAAAAAAGAGAACGTTGTTTTTCTGCAGAGTGTGCTGAAAAGAGATGGTGTATTATTTGGATAGTTTTAAGACTGTGGGGGTGAAAAGGGAGTGAGCACAAAAGACAAAGAGAAGGCACGAGAAGACATGATGGAGACCGTTTATGCATAAACATTTACCATATCTATAAAATATTTTTCATTTAATATATCTTTTCAATATCAATATCTTGTTAATCTACATAGATCTATTGTAACTGGTGTAAATTTGCTATTTTTTTGTTGATACATGTATCAGAATTACTACATATACTGTAAATATTAATGAACAAATAATGTTAAAAGTTGTATTTGTTTGCTATGACAGAAAAGTACCCAATTAGACAGAAATAAAATAAATTTATTCTGCGATACACAAAAGATTTAAATTGTTTTTTTATAATGTAATTAACATAAAGACAGAAAGAAAATTCTGGTTAAAAATTAAACAATTTCATGAATCCTTGTATTTAAAAAAAAACTACAAATGTGTAAGGGTAGTATATCAGCAATAGATCCCATCTTATCCAATATGGTATTATAATTGCTCTATTATCAGATAAAAATTAAATCGGCATAATCAAAAACAGGTCTTATAGAAGTACAAAAAATATCTTGTTAAATTACTTTATCAACAAATTGTTGTAAGCTTAAGTACAGTAATATGTTTGCGTTTTTATTTATAAGTTTTGTCATTGTTTACTTGCAATCTGCATTTTTGTCTTATTTCTTAAACATGAAATTAAAGAAGACAACTACCTGTAGAAAATTCACCAGGCTGCATAGCACACTTATGGTCTATACTTAAGACTGTACTCTATTAATTCAAAGCATGTCAGTTGTTCCTAAAAGAATGATATGATGTAATTTTGTTTTATTCATTCTTTTAGAATACCTCATTCTTTGTGATCACAGTTTAGCAACGGGTCCATTGATATTTTGATTTTCCAGTATACTGTTCGACACATGTGAGTGATTATCGCCATAGCATTTTCGTTAATCTAATCGATTCAACAAAGAAATGCAGTCCATATTTACTTGAGAATTTCATGATTATTTCATTTATTATTTAGAATCCGGCAAGCTTTCTCACATAACTACATTAGCCGAATCTTAGCCTCGAATCCATACAGACAGAGGTGAGATGGCAGTAATCCATAACGTACAGCGCTTTAGACCACTCCGCCACTCTGGGCTCCTCACAGTGAGAGATAGAGAGAGATAGAAAATTCTTTGACCTTCAAGGATCCATTTTAGTTTTGCATTTCAATGTGAAGAAAACTGTAATGTCAGCACATCGCCTAAAGAAATCAAATCGTGGCTGCAAAGCAAGATGGATTAATATTCAGGATAAATTAGTATTTGTCTTGACACAACGTGCCACATGTCATGGAATGAACTGTGATGATCTCAGAATCAAATCAAAGGATAATGCAACGGAAATAGGAATTGAAAGGTTCAGTTGAAATGTGTAATGGTGTTTTAGGTTCATGCAAAGAAGGGGACTTAGTGACAAACATTGTTCTTTAATGGCACAGAAACAACCCTCAAACTTGACAAATTGAACAATTTATATGAGGATGTCAAAGACAAGATTGACTGACAATTTGGAAATGACTGACGTGATAAACATGGATGAAGTATCATTAACATTCAACATTCCAATGAAGGCACAGAGAGAGAGAGAGAGAGAGAGAGAGAGAGAGAGAGAGAGAGAGAGAGAGAGAGATTTTGCATTTCAATGTAAAGAAAACTGTAATGTCAACACGTTCTTTAATGGCACAGAACAACCCGTAAACTTGACAAATTAAACAATTTTCATGAGGATGTCGAAGACAAGATTGACTGACAATTTGGAAATGACTGACGTGATAAACATGGATGAAGTATTGTTAACATTCAAGATTCCAATGAACAGAACAGTTGAGATCATTAGATCTAACAGTGTTGCTTTTAGGAAAGTAAGTCACGATAAGTCAAACTTCACTCTAGTTCTCTCATGTTCTGTCAGTGGTGGAAAGTTGCCACCAATGCTGATTTTTCAAAGAAAGCAATGCCAAAGTAGAAATTTTTCTATTGTTAGCATCGCCATATTTATCTCATCTGTTTAATCATGTACTCAAGACTGGTTTCAACTGGAATAATCATGTTAATTTTTTAGACCTTTAACATGTGCATAGGATGCACAGCCATGTGGCTCTTGTTGCAATAGATATCAAGATTAAAACAAGCATGGACTTGTGTATTCATCAGTGTCAATTGTTAACAGAATATTGCAGTGCCTTGTACAGGAGTAAAATCACAAGCATGTTATCATCAGTGATGCAATTTCACGATTGCTTGTAATATGGATTATCATATATTGAGGCTATTAATATTCATGATATCGGAAGGTACATGTACTAGTGCAAGATCAGAGGTCTCAGAAACCGTTAAGTATGCGTTAGCATTTTTTTTTTATCTCGCACGCAGATAATCACCCATGCAGGAGCCCTTCGTATGATTGCAAATCGATGGGTGAGAATTTAAAGGCTTGCCACTCCTAGTTCAGCAACTTACTGAGTTGGAGAATGTGTTCCTCATTTGATCAATTTAGCTGTGCTGTTATTTACAATGACAGATTTATGTGGTTAAAATACCCCCAGATGTGCATACTCTATTTATAAGAGTACATCAAATTCTTATAATGCAATTGCTGGGTGGCCCGTTCTAAGATTTCCACTAGTAGCTTGGGTTGGAAAACATACTAATATTTGTAATACCTGAATTCAGAGGCAGAAAGACCCTGAGATGTACATGTGATTATTATAAGAGTACATCATAACTTTAGCTTCCATTATTGTTTTCAATTCTGATTGTAGCCAAATAAATAGTGCATGTACCTCAAAATCAAGACACATCAAGACTTGGTCAAAATGTAGTTTGCAAATTTGGATAAGTATTTAGGAGTTAAATGGCAAACTGACAATGATTTTCATAAGATTTAGAAGAATGGTAAAGTTGGTAGAACTGATAACGTGGGTTGGATAGCTCCTAAGTTAAAGAAAGTGTTTGATGCCTGGCTTAGTGTTTGGAATAAGCTGGTCCATAACACAATGGCGTTGGTAATGTCGACAAGTGTTCATTAGGCGTGATAAATAATTGTCGCTGAGGTGTATCTCTGACTTTTTTCTACTCGCGATAATCAAATCGGTTGGTTTCCACGTTTCTCAAACATCATCAATGGAAGTCTCAGGAATAGCTTTTCGCGCTATTTCACATTGGATTTTATCTGGTTGTAATCTTATCGATGCTTTTACCTCCTTTAATTCTGGACCAAGTGATCTGTGATCAGTATCAATTTCTTCATAATAACCTACTGTCCTTTTCAATCATACGTGCGGAGATAATCCAAAAAATGATGGTGGTTGACCATGATCTCCACATGCTATCAGAGCAGTGGTTTTTTTTGTTACCAACCAATCCAGAAATGTTTTTAGTGTATCCAACGGCAATGTACATATCTCATCCCAAATTATAAAACCCGGAAAATATTTTGTCCGCATTCAATCAGGAGTCCATGCGTCGCATCTCCGTCGAAAGAAACTATGATAAATACAAGAATTTACTTCACCGGTTGTCATCTTCCTGGCATGTTTATGTCTAGGTGTTAACACAGTCATATAAGAACTCATTCCGAATAATTCAATAACACGAGTTGTTTTAGCACAATCTCCAGTACCGTTCATGTAAACGGTTGTATGTCTGGATATTGGATCGTAATCAGAGGGCGACAGCAGCACGGGCAATTCTGGTATTGTTTGTCCGCGATAATTATCCTCGATATTAACATCTGTGTAATGTTTTTTGTTTAATTTTCCACGCACCCCATTTGTTAACGGTTGTAGTAAACTCCTCAACGGATTTTTTGTGTTTGATATTAAAGTAAAACGAATCCGTCGCAACTCTGACAGCGGTCTTAGAAAATCTGTTTATCATCGAAAACAAATTAATGGAAACATAAGCGAGCATCGAAGATCTTAAATGACTATATTGTGTTGATTCGCCGTCAAAGTATTCAACGATAGTCCATATCTTTACTCCATTGGACAAGTAGGTATCATATAGAGTCACAAGTGTTCCATTCTTCGTCGTATCCGCGATTGTAAAATCAAGTTTAGCTTGATCTAAAATCAATCGTGTACAACGTCGTTTGTGATCGTACGAGTAAATTTACCAATTATTTTTCTGCCAAGATATTTCGCGTAGATTTCTTCGTAGAGGTTAGTCAATCGTGTGTCACTATCAAACCCTGGAAGTATTTTAGGTGTTGCTAACCAAACCGAAGATTGTTTCCGATAGGATATAATCGCATCGTTGACAATCAACATTCCAGAATGAATCATATATCGTAATAAAACTATCTGGGTCCATTTGTTCGTTGATAAATGTCTACCAAGCCAACAGTACCAGATCGGATGAAGGTTTTTGGCCAGTTTAAACGATATCACACAAGCCAATATCAAGCACAGGTCAGTTTACGGCAACTCTGATCATTTCATTACAAGGATGGACAAATCGTTACAAATATTTTTACACGATCGCATCCCAAGAAAACTTCCCGGGTAACACGCAATCATGTCAACGGAATAACATCTTTGTAATCCAACTCGGTATTCCATTGTCTACCATGGCCGTACACAGCACAACTCAAATTTACATCGGAGAGAAACTCAAATCGGGTTGTTGCCCATAAATTGTCCTTTTGAGCGAAGTGACCTGAAACAGATAGAAAATTAAAACAATTGTGTGTCAACTCTTGTATGTTTGTCACTGAATATATCATCGCAAGTTCTGGTATCGGCGCATGAGGAGATTCTGTTTGGTATAATTCCCCGTTAGATCTTACTAATTGGTCATAATCACCATCTTCAGAACTTTTAAATAACTATACTGATACAGGATCGCTTTTACTTAACTGGTGAATGTAATCAAACATACCACCGGAGGAGGACTTCTCCGGGTAATATTTATCACACGATCTCGCGGAAATATCTTCGCGGAATTGATCCATGCTTGTGAATTATGGTCGATAATTTCCATTGGAGTTCCACTTTTTGTAATGGTTTTATTCGTACATCACTTCTTCGCTGATCGTTGGTACCGTTATTGGAAGAAACAATTCTTTCTAACTCGGCAATATCATTTATTGACGCTCCAGTATCCTTAACCGATTCCTCTCATTTATTTATCTCAGAAAGTCGCAGATCAGTCAAACAATTTCCCCCTTTCACATTCTTGAAATTTTTGGATCACTCGTTCATCTACACAATTCAGCAGTGAAGAAACTCTCATCCGGAAGAATTTATCGATATCTGGGTTTTTTATCGGACGAAGTCCGTAGATAACTATATTTGACGGATACTCTTGATTGTAATATAATCGATCAATCCCAGTTAACTTTTCAGATTTTGTTATGCCGTCGATGATCACATACTATTTGTTATTGCCATCACGCGTTCACGTTATAATAAACTGTCCATCTACGTTTTTTAGGAAGTTTACTTTGTCGTCGTTTTGAAAATTTAATATATATTTACCTGGATCAAGTACTTTTGCGATTGGAGATCCAACAGGGATAGCATTTCCGCGCCTCGCGTATCGGTCACAGTCGCATCATCGTATATAGTTAAATATATTGACCAAGCATACACAGCTCCGTCGTTGCAAAATTCATACTTTGCTTGTTTGATACTCTCTCTGATTTTTTGTTTGCAACCTCGAGGTCGGATTCGTCGGTCTAATTAAAAAAAACTTCAGTGAACGGGGTGGTGTTATATCGGTAATCTTGGAAAATTCTTCCATATATATATATATATATATATATATATATATATATATATATATATATATATATATATATATATCAAAGAAATGTATGTTTAACTAAATATATCAAAATTAAAGTAGCAATGGCATAAAATAATTGTACATGGAAAATGATATCGCCCACAAAAAAGTGTTCAAGAAAATTTATTGGAGAATATTGCGCAAAACATAATCAATAGATTAAACGAGGAGCTCAAATTCCTTCTAACTGCGTCGGATGCGGAAATGGCGTTGAAGGAAAAAACACGGTTATGTGGTGATTATGGAGGTGAAAGATTCCGAGAATTAGTTAAACATTACGAGAAGAGAGGGTGTAAGGTTGCATTTGATGAAAGCGATTATATTACAGGAGTTGATCGAAATAAGCAATGAAATAGTTATTCTACCTAAAAAATATATGAACCAGAATGAGTTTGTATCTCATCCTTTTATCAACAAATACGAAGCATCTCGTTATGTAATCATTAGACACTGCAAACGATTAGTAAAAATATTCACACACACACACACACACACACACACACGGATATATATATATATATATATATATATATATATATATATATATATATATATATATATATATATATATGCGGACAAACAAATCGTTTACAAACTTAAAGCGGAAATTACGAATGAAAAAAAACGAGGAAATTATAAATAAAAAAGCATCGGGGTTATTATGATTAGAAACATTAACGATGAAATTATAATTTCCTTAACAATCATGATGAAAATTATAACAAAATCAATGACATTTATCTTTTTTGGATATCAATCGCACTCTCAAGGTGCTGTTTGTCATGAATAAATATCTTCATGTGGTGGTACATATGCAGTATATAATTTTCAATCGACTCGAAATTATAAGACCGAGATCTTAAGACCTCACGATCACAGATCCTTAGGATGAAAGTCTTAAGACGGAAATCCTTAAGTATGAGATCTTACGATCTTACATAAAGACTAATTTGTAATCACTCCCCAGATAAATCGATCAAGTTAGAATATTGGTCGGTAAGTTAAAAAATCATTTTTGATACCCATGGGTTATTGCACCTTGAATACAATGGATTAACTGGTACTTGTATGATCAAACTTCTCTGAGGGGAAAATTTATATAAAATATCTCCTAGATGTGTTCGGTTTGATATCTCTGTGTTTGCCTGATAACTTCCATCAATTGTATCACAGGATAGATTTACTGCGAGCACCGAAGTTATATCGACGTTACCTGGTTAGATATGCATACCGGTTCCATCTGGGACGTTGTTGTGTATGAGAATAGTTGGTGGCGGCGATGATGTCCATGCATTGCGTATCTTAGAAATATTCTCATTTCTTAACTCGGGTGCGTTATATCCAGCAAACTTGAAATTGGGTATATCATCTTCTGTTATTTTATATTCATCTATAAATTTATTTTGTTCGATACCCTTATTAACAATTATTAACTAGATCATAGGCCGGTTGATATACTCCATATCAGATACAAGTTGATCTAATAACTCAATACATTTATTGATTTCACCGCTTAAATTCGTTATATCTCCTTGAAAAAGTGGTGTTGTAGTTGCTTTAGTTGTGTCTTATGTTCTTGAGAAATGATTTTAAAATATTTAGTATTATCTTCGTCGTTGATAGATGTAATTGATATTATTTCCTTTTTAACAGGAGATGTTTCAAAAAACTTCCAACGTTTCCCTGAATAAACTATCTCAGAAGTTATATTATTTGTAATAGTTTTTATATCAAGTAAATGTTGTTTGTATGATGGGTTAATTTCGTGATATAAATGTTTATCTGTGATAAACTCCGACATTTTAAATTGACGTAATAGTACTGGTTTTCCCTCGACTACTTTTTCCAGCGGTGGTTTTTCAGGCTATTTTAATATTGTTCTGATCGACTATTTATATATATATGTATATATATATATATATATATATATATATATATATATATATATATATATATATATATATATATATATATATATATATATATATATATATATATATCTACGGCAAAATCCGGTGGTGTAATTTCTATCGCGGTGGACAGTGATAGTTTGTGAATCGTTATGGAAATTTTAGATTCTTCCCCGGTGAGAGATTTTATTTTACGCTTGATTTCACGTTGATATCCACGATATCATAACCCCCTTTTTAAAGATATGCAGTTTGCCGGTTAAGAATTCGAACAGTGTTTGTTTTATTAGCAAATACAAATGTATTATTTGGCGGTTTACCCGCGAATGATTCTGATCGAACATTCGGCCCAAGTATAATATACTCGTAATTGAGGAAGCGTGATTTCCTTTACTGCAGTAGTTCCCAAACGTTTTAGAGCCAACTCCCCTTTGGCTTAAGAAACGTGCCCCCAACGCCCCCATCTACATCTATTCCTATATTATATGAAGTAACGTTTCATTTTAATTTAATCACATAGGCCTATTACTATAGTCAAATAGTGGTTATGACGACAAGTAAGGAATGAAATAACTAATATACCGCGAAAATAAATGATTAACTGTTTTTAAACTCTGAGGAGTAAAATACAAAACCACAATTATTCCTAATCAAATTTTAAAAACATATTGTTTTAATAATAATGAATTCTAATTGAAAGTCGGAAAGTAATGTAAGAAGCTACAGGAGATTATGTATTATACTAGATTCCTGGAACCCAAGTACTTAATCGATTCTTCATCTGAAGTTCCTAACAGTTCAGTAGTTGCTTAATGTGACGGATGGGTTTGATGACGTGAGATTATTGCCCCAATGTCCGGTTTAACGTCAGTTAACCCGAGTCGCAAATCACCAGAGTTAACAATTTGGAGTCTATTTCTTTGCTTGGATAGAAGGTGGGCGACCATACTAAAGCCACGTTCTGCCAGATACGATGATGGAAATGCAACAAGAAGCTTCTTAACCACAGACCATAACGCTGGCAAGCGGGTGGAAATGTCCTTCTGTAACCAAAACTCTTGGTAGGATTTCTTACACTTAAAGTTTGATTTGAGCTCAATGTCATTTTGTAGCTCAATTAATTCTTCCTCCATTACTCAAACTTGCTCAATATCTGAGAATGGATTTATCACCCAATCTGGAATTTCCAATGATAGAAGATCCTGATATCGCTAAGACATATTTTAATTAAGCATATCCAATTGATCGAATACACAATCAGATCATTATCTTGTACAGGGTTGGAAATTCATGTAGGTCACGACGGCCCATATTGCGCTGGAATAGAAGTAATTTTGACATAAACGTAGAGATAACAGACTTGGCTTTAATAAGAGTCATCTCATTTCCTTGCAACTGCAGATTAATCTCATTGAACTTTGAAAATGTATCTGTGAAATACGCAACATCGTGCTTAATTTGTTTGAGTTCCACACTGAAACAGGGTTCCCGGTCTTAAAAAACTCCACAACAGTCTCAAAAAGGTCGTCAAGGAGCCTCAGGCAGTTGCCTTTGGAGAGCCAACGAACTTCAATATGAAATAAAAAAAAACATTTAAAATCTTTATCATTTTCAACACAGAGCTTGTGGAATAATCGATCTTTGAGAGTGTGACCTTTAATCTTATTCACTGCAGTAATCACAGTTTGTAATGACTTGCGCAAGCGATCAGCAAGGGCTTTTGCAACCAGACGCTGGCGATGAATGACACAATGAATAGAAAATACATTTGGAACCTTTTTTACAGGAAAGCAAGAAACCCACGGTGGCGACCAGTCATCGACGGTGCTCCGTCAGTTGCACAACCAAGTATATTTGTCAGTGCAATTCCCTTTTCTGTGAAGAATTTATCAACAACTTGATATATTTACTCCCCTTTAGTGTTTGCTTCCAGTTCACTTGCAAATAACAATTCGTGAGCCAAACTTTCATCTTTAATAAAACGCGCATAAGCTTGAAGCAGAGATTCATTCCCTGGCATAATTGATTCATCCAGTTGCAATGAAGACTCGGTTGATCTTAGTAAGCTGCATAACATATCTTCCACATTGTCAGCCATTTCATCTATGCGTCTTCGTACTGAATTGTTGCTTAGAGGAATCGTCTTAATAACACCGTGTGGAGACTTATGCAGAACAGTATTCAGCACTTCACAAATTGCTGGTAGAATGAGTTCTTCGCCAATTG